>PVKP010009880.1:0-66614 GCA_004027715.1 Plecturocebus donacophilus | reverse complement strand
ATATATATATATATATATATATATATATATATGAGGAGTCATCACTATTGATGTCATGGATACAAAAAGGATAATATAGTAATATTATTAACAACAAATCTGGTAATTTAGATGAAATGAACCAATTCCTCAAATGATACAAACTGCCAAAAGTGATACAAGGAAAAATAGATAACCCAAAATCCCTACATCTATTTTAAAAATTAAATCAATAATTAATAATTTTCCATTAAAATAAATCACCAGATCCAGATGGATCCACGGTGAATTTTAACAAACATTTAAGGAAGAAATAAAACCAATTCTCTATAATCTCTTCCAGAAAAAAGCAGAGGGAACACCTCTAATTTACCCCATATGACCAGCATTCCCCTAATATCAAAACTAGATAAAGACACTGGAAGAAAGGAAAATTACAGACCAATATTGCCCACGAACACAGATGTAAAAATGCTCAAGAAAATGGTGCCAAATTTAATCCAACAATGTATAAAAATAATTATACATCATGACCAATATGATTTACTCAGGTATGCATGGCTGAGCTTAAGAGAGAACTGAATGACATTTCAACATTTGAAAATTAATGTAATCTACCACATCAATAAAGAAGACATATATAATCACATAAATTGATGCAAATAAAAACAATATGCATTCATGATAAAAACTCTTAGCAAACTATGAGTAGAGAGAAACTTCTTCAATTTGATAAAAAATAGCTACAAAATACCTACAATTAACAGTATACTTAATGATAAGAAACTACCTTCCCTCAAAGATTGGGATCAAGGAAAGGATATCTTCTCTTGTCACTCCTATTCAAGGTAATATGGAAAGCCCTAACTAGTGTAATAAAACAATAAAAGAAAACGAGAGAAAAAGAATAAGTAAAATGGTCTTTATTTGCTATTACACAATTCTCTATGTAGAAAATCTCCAAAAATTGACCCCAAAAATGTTCTGAGTATAGTAAGGTTGCAGGAAATAAGGTCAGTACACAAAAGTCACTGGCATTTGAATGAACAACTGGAAGTTGGACCTTAAAATACCATTTACAAGAGCACCTTAAAAAAAATGATACTGGCCAGGTACAGTGGTGCACACTTGTACTCCTAGCACTTTGGGAGGCCAAGGCAGGCGGATTCCTTGAGCCTAGGGGTTTAAGACGAGCTTGGGCAACATAGCAAAATCTCATCTTTGCAAATACAAAAAAATTAGCCAGGCGTGGTGGTGCACACCTGTAGTCCCAGCTACCTGGGAGGCAGAAGTGGGAGGATCACTTGAGCCCAGGAGGTCAAAACTGCAGTGAGCAGAGATCACACCAGTGCACTACAGCCTGGGCAACAGAGGGAAAAAAAAAAAAAGAAAGAAATACATAGGTTATAAATCTAACAAATATATACACAGCATCTATGTGGGCAAAACTATAAAACACTGACTTTAAAAAAAAAAAGAAAAGAAAAACTAAATAAAACGGGCATATACCATGTTCATGGACAGGAAGACTCAAATATTAAGATATAGGGCTGGGTGTGGTAGCTCACAGCTCTTAATCCCAGCACTTTGGGAGGTCAAGGTGGGTGGATTACTTGAGTTCAGGAGTTTGAGATCAGCTTGGCCAACATGATAAAACCCCATCTCCACTAAAAATACCAAAATTAGCTGAGTGTGGTAGTGTATGCCTGTAATCCCAGTTACTCAGGAGGCTGAGGCAAGAGAATCACTTGAACCTGGGAGGCAGAAGTTGCAGTGAACTGATATTGTGCCACTGCACTCTAGCCTGGGTGACAGAGCTACACTCCATCTCAAAAAACAAACAAACAAAAAACCAAAGATATGAATTCTTCCCAACCTGATCTCTAGATTCTTATGCAATCCCAACTAAAATCCTAGCAAGCTATTTTGTAGGTGTCAAGAAACAGATTCTAAAGTTTATATGAAAGACAAAAAATCTAGAATAGCTAACGTTAATACTGAAGAACAACAAAGTTGGAGGACACACACTACCTAATTTTAAGATGTACAAGAAGGCTCTAGTAATCACAGAAATTTGTTACTGGCAAAAGAACAGACATATAGATCACTAAAACAGAACAGACCCCAGAAACGGCCAAGCACAGTGGCTCATGCCTGTAATCCTCGCATTTGGGAGGCAGAGGCAGGCAGATTACTTGAGCCCAGGAGTTCAAGACCAGCCAGAGCAACATGGAGAAACTGTCTCCACAAAATATAAAAAAATAAGACGGACATGGTGGCATGCGCCTGTAGTCCCAGCTACTTGGGAGGCTGAGATGGGAGAATCACCTGAAATCAGGGAGGTTGAAGCTATTGTGAGCCATGATTGTGCCACTGCACTGTAGCCTGGGCCACAGAGTGAGACCTTATACCAAAAAAAAAAAAAAAAAAAAAAAAGACCCCAAAAATAAGCCTACACAAATGTAGTCAATTTATCTTTAACAAAGGAGCAAAGGCAATTCAATGGAGAATGGACAGTCTTTTCAATAATGCATGCTGAAAAAACTGGACATCCCTATGAAAAATATGAAACTAGAAACAGACATTACACCTTATATAAAAACATAGTCAAACTGGGTAACAGACCTAAACTAAACATGCAAAATTGTAAAATTTCTTGAAGAAAACACCGGAGAAAATCTACATGATCTTGGGTTTGGGGAGGAATTTTAAAATACACCACTAGTACCGTGATCCATGAAAGAAAAAAATTGGTAAATTGGATCTTATTAAAATGAAAAATTTCCACTTTGCAAAAGTTAAGAGAATAAGAAGACAAGCCATAGACTGGAATATGTGCAAAGCACATATTTGATACAGGACTTGTATCTAAAAATCTATAAAAAACTCTTAAAACTTGACAAGACAATAATCCAAGGCCAGGCATGGTGGCTCACACCTGTAACCCCAGCACTTTAAGAAGCTGATGTGGGAGGTTCGTTTGAGGCCAGGAGTTCAAGACCAGACTGGGCAATATAGAGAAATCTCATCTCTAAGAAAAAAAGTTAAAAATCAGTTGGGTGTGGTGGCGCACACCTATAGTCCTAGCTACTCGAGAAGCTGAGATGGGAGGATAGCTTGAGCCCAGGAGTTCAAGGTTACAGTCAGGTATGATTGTGCCACCGCACTCCAGCCTGGGCAACAGAATCAGACCCTGTCAAAAAAAAAAAAAAATGAGGGGAGGGAAGGGGAGAGGAAAGGAGGAAGGAAAGAAGAAAGGAAAGGAAAAGAGAAAGGAAAGGAAAGGCAAAAAGTGAAAGGAAAGAAAAAGAAGATAAAAAATACAATTTTAAAATTGGCAAAAGTGCCTAATGGACATCCACCAAAGAAGATATAAGGATGGAAAATAAGAATATGAAAAATGCTCAATGTCATTTGTCTTTAGAGAACTGCACATTAAAACAATGAGATATCCACTTCACATCTACTAGAATGTCACTGTGAGGATGACAAACAAGAGAAAATCTTATTATTGCTAGAGGGAATGCAAAATGGTGTAGCCACTTTGGAAGAATATTTGGTGGTCTCTTACAAAACATAATATTATGATATAATCCAGCAATCATGCTACTAGGTATTTACCCATCTGATTTGAAAATTTACATTCACACAATAACTTAGATGTGACTGCATATAAACAGCTTTATTTATAACTGCCAAAAACTGGAAACACTCAAGATGTCCTTCATTAGGTATACGGATAAACTAACCATCATACGTCTATTCAACGGAATATAATTCAGTGATATAAAGGAATGAGCTATCAAGTCACAAAAAGACATGACTGAATCTTAATGTATATTACTAAGTGAAAGAATCTACATACTATATGATTCTAATTATGTAACATTCTAGAAAAGGTAAAACTACAGAGACAATAGACACCAATGATTGCCAGTGGTTTAAAGTGGGGGAGAGTTGAATATGTGAAGCACAGATTTTTTAGGGTAGTAATGGCAAATGTAAGATAATCACATGTTAATACCCATAAAACTTCATAGCATAAAGAATAAACCTCAATATTCAAATTTTCAAAAAATTATTTAAGAGACTAGGGAATCCTAGATTGGAAAGAAGAATGTGACAAAGAGTCTAACTGTATTCCAAATGTATGAAATAACCCCATCACAGGGGACGGAGGAACAATGTATTGACCTTTGGAAATGAGTTGAGTATGTAAGACTAAAGAAAGGAAAGACAGGCACTTTACCCTAGTTGATAAAGTTGCTTTCCATGGTGGTATAGGTTAACAATTCTGAAATCACTATACCTGTAAACTGAAATTGAACAATTAAGTAAATGAATGGCTGATATGGAAGCCAAGTTTCTCACTGTTAAAGGAGGAGGTTATGGCTAAATAGGGGAGAAAGCTAAAATAATCTATATGGTGATGGATTTGAGTTGAAGACATCAATATAAACTCATGTTTAGCTTAATATAGATACCGATGGTTACACACAGAAATATTTACAGATATGTGTAATACAGGTTAGTATAAACACATATACTAACAAATCTCCTTGTTTTTGTCAGCTCAGAGGGCCTAGAAGAAATAAAATCCCAGGGACAATAAACATACTTAGCACCCAGATCTTGGTTTCTAATAAAATTCTCCAACAAAAGGAACCAAGCTCCTTGATGAAATGGCTGCTTCTAAAACTAGGGCAGGAAATAAACAAAATGAGCACAGAGTGTCTTGTAATGCCAGAAAGTAAAAGTTCACGTGCACACATACAACAATGGGAGTATGTCAAAGAGATACAAGAGCCAAGTGAAAGAGCTCCCAATGGCCAAAGCTGGGACAAAATAAAAGAGCAATACTGAAGTATAATCCAACACATTAAAAAAAAAACAAAAAACTATGTGTTCATACTGACGTAAGTAAATGGTTGAATAAATGAATAGGGAAAAGACAAATCTCCCATGCAAAAAAAAAAAAAAAAAAATCCAAATAATTTATGTAGATTTTTTGCTCTCAAGGACGTAGAACTCCCCATTCCATAGGTGTGCAGTGACTTTCTATTTAAGAGTACAAAACAGGAGAAAAAAAGAAAATACTAACTTCCAAGTTAAGAAACCTGACAAATACTACATCAAGTCAAGTGATCAAGGTTAACATTAAAAGTGGCAGGTCACACAGACAGTATGCATCGATGAAAATTGTCCTTTATCGCTGTTGTCTTTCTCCCCAAAACACATTACCACAATATCATAATGAGAAAAACATGAGACAAACCCCTGCTGACACTCTACAAAACATCTGAATAGTAATCCTCAAAACTTTCAAGAGCATCAAAGACAAGGAATGTCTGAGAAACTACAATCAAGAGATGGCTAAAGAGACAGGACTACTCAATGTAATGTACTATCCTGGATGGGATCCTGGAACAGAAAAAGCATATTAGGGGACAAATGAGAAAATGTGAATAAAGTATAGCCTTTAGTTAATAATGTATCAATATTGATTCACTAATTATAACAAATGTACCATATCAGTCTAAGATGTTAATAATAAACTTGGTGTGGAGTAAACAGGAACTCTCCATACTGTCTGCAATAATTCTATAAATCTAAAACTTCCAAAAAAAATGTTTATTTTTTAAAAATGCAATCAAGGCGTTAGAAATAAAGCTGAGAAAATATCCTAGTAAACAGAACAAAAAGAAGGGGATGGAAAACAAGAGAGAAAATATTAGAAATTAGAGAATCAATCTAATGAGGTTTAATATTCAAATAAAAGAAGTCCAGAAAGAAGGAATGGAGGGAAAGAAGAAATTGTCAAATAAAACACCACAGATATGGTCTCCAAATGGAAAGGGCCGATTTGGGGCCCAACACATGAATGAAATACTCTTTCCAACCAACATCATTGTAAAATTTCAGAAACCCGAATGGTTTAAGGGAAGATCACCCCATTTTCTACTACAGTCTGCCTCCCCCACCTCTCCCTTTTCCCCCAATGTTCCTGAACTTCCCACCCCATCTTGCTCTCCTTTTTTCTCTTTTCTAAAGCAGTTATTTACAACCTCCCAATATTTTATATAATTTGTTCATTATATTTTCTGTTGAACAACTCGTCCCTCACTGAATTTAAGCTCCATAAGGACATGGATCTCATATTTTTGTTCACCTATATATTCAAAACGTCTTGGCCAGTGCCTGGCTCATAAAGTGTGCTCAATACATACTTGCTGAATAAATATAAAAGATTCCAAAGAGATATAACAGGTCACAATCAAAGGATTAGTTATCATACATGTGAGGGTTAAATAATAATGTTTGGACATGCAAGAACCCAAAATATTTGCATCCCATTCAGTCTTTCTCAGGAATCTATTGAAAGATCTACTCTGCCAATATAAGGGAGACACAAAGAAAAAGGAAAACCTGATATCCAGTAAAGAGGCTACCCACACAGAAGAGACAAATGCAATTCACAAATGACTATAAAAGGGCAGTCCAGGAAAAAAGTTGTGCAACAGGCCTAGAGAGCAACCCATCAAGATGGAGGCAGGATGACCAGCACATTATAGGAAAGATGTTGCAAAATGAACATTATCAGATGTGTTTGAATCTACTAAAAGGAGACTGACATATCTGGTTCAAGAGGTTAATACATCAAATAAAGAATACAAATGACACATTAAAAAGATAAAAAACATATATTTATAAAGATATATAAAAGGTAAGGTACATGTACAAAATAATTAAGATAATTATTAACTAGGAAAAACAAAAATTATACAAGAAAGGAAATAGCCTCACACGTGGGTCAGCTACATATAATATTTACATAATTAAAATGATGTAAACAACAAGTAACTAAAAGTTAACATATAATTAATTTGAGAATATAGAGGGGAGAGGAGCTGTAGTGAAAAGCAGTGTTTAAAGGTAGGACTTGGTGCAAAAAACCTAAATTCTCATCTTCTGTAATAGGAAATTACTAAACAGTACCTAAAATTACATTAGGATGGGAGTGGGGAGGGAATATTGCTGTATATCTAAACATGTTTTTAAAAACTGCAAGTGAAAAAGAATTTAAGTCATTGACTCTGGAGCAGCCTTTCTCAATTAAGGTTCAGCGAGAGAATTAATCTTTAATGCCCTAACACTTCTATTTTATGTAATAAACTGGCTTCTCGCCTATGCATCTATCATATTAGCTATGTACCATCCTTGGGAGAATCAAGAAAATAGGTGCTCAAATCATTTTTCTTGTTCAATGATTCAGAAAGAAAGCACTGATTGAGACAGACTGCTTCTGGAGAGTGGGATTCAGGGGTGAGAAGGACTGGGCCAGAAGACTGTTGTTTTTCTTTACTTTTCTTTCCTTTTTTGAGACAGGGTCTTACTCTATTGCCCAGGTTGAACTGCAGTGTCACGATATCAGCTCACTGTAGCCTCAATGTGCTGGGCTCAGGCAATCCTCCCACCTTAGCCTTCCAAGTAAATGGAACAACAGGTGTGTGCCACCATGACCCAGCTAATTTTGTTTATTTTTTGTGGAGACAAAGTCTCACTATGCTGCCCAAACTGGTCTCAAACTCCTGGGCTGATGTGATCCTCCTGCCTCAGCCTCCCAAAGTGCTGGTATTACAGGCATGAGCCACCACACCCAGCCAGTTTTTCATTATAATCCATGAAGTATTAATTAACTCTTTATGTACAGGTATCCCTTTGATAAATATAAACATTAAATTTAAAATAAACATAATAGTAAAAAGTAGTAGTAAAAGAACTCTGAATATAGGATGTATTTAACAAGGCACAGAAACTGAAAGGTCTAGAAACAGTTTCTCATTAGCAACAGCCAGAGAATTTTTTAAAAAATAAATTATGGAATCCATTAAATAACATCTATTTATAAAACATTCCTATCTATATAGCAATGCTCTACTAAAGCATTAAGTTATTTGAGGTGCCAAGAAAGATATAAAAAATATAACAACTTGTAAAAGGTATGACAATTTAATATGGTATACCTAAATGTTTTAACATGAAATCTCATTAAGCTGCATACGTTTCCCATTTCAATTGAGATGTACTTTCTGTGCCAACAATCTAACACATTCAGTAGAAGACATAAAAGAAATAAAAGATATACTCCCTTTTTAAATAGGTTTATTTATATGTACATGTGACTTATTTTAAGTAGTATTTTTATTCACTTGGCTATTTATATACTTTTAGATTTAAGAAAAAAATCTTCATAATATTTACAATAAAATCGTTTTTAAAAATCTCTTCATGATTAAAAAAAATTGGCAGTAACATGGAAGATTAATCGGAGACCAACAAAAAAAATCGGAGACACTTAAAATGGTTAAGATAAGAGGTGAAGGCCTGAGCTGAGGTAGTGCAGTGGAGAAATAAAGGAAACAGATATAAAGGTGGCTAAAATGAGCCAGGCATGGTGATGCCCCGCAGTGGTCCCAGCTACTCCAGAGCCTGAGGTGGGAGTATCAGCTTGAACCCAGGAATTTGAGACCAGCCTGGACAATACAGTGAGATCTGTCTCAAATAAAAATAATAAAATGAAACAAAAATGGCAAAAGAATGAGAACTTTTGGAGACTGAGAGCAAAGGAGAAAGCTGGATTACTGCCAGATTTCCACCATGAGTGGCTGGGGTAGATGGTGGTACCACTGACCATGACAGGCAATACAAAGAGGAACAGGATTAAGGGGAAACATGAGTTCACGTTTGGACTGTTGGAAGTACCTTGAGAACATCCTGGGAGACATATCCAAAAGGCAGTTGAATATAAGAATCTGGAATGCAGGAGAGGAGTCTGAGATAAAGATTTGGAAATTGGCAACACACAGTTGTTAATGGATGAGATCACCTAGGAAGAGAATATATTTAGAAGAGGACAAGAGCCTGCCATCAGATAACTAAAGACCACAATTCATGTTCCTAAAACCACCCAGGATAAACTTTGCCCTGTTATATGCACTGCTGTCGAAAAATATCCAATATATAATGTTAAATGAAAGATAATCAAATCACAAAACTATGCATAGTGCAAACCCATTTTTACAAATAAATTGTAAAAATAATAATAATAATAAAGGCACAGTGAAAAAAATGAAGGAACAAACATTAATGATGTTACTAATACTATAAATCTAGGAATGGGATTATGCAAGCATTTCAGAGCTACATGGCATGTCTTCATACTATTTTACTTTTTTAAAATAAGCATGTACTCTTGTAAACAGAAAACACAATTTTGTTCTCTTCCTTAAAAAAAAGTATAGAACATGTCCTTCCAATATATTTAAGAAGATAAAAATGTGCTGGAAATACACTTGGACACTGGACTATAAATGGGCAAATAATATCAGCAGACAACTATTAAGATTATAAAAAAAATTCAGTGCACTATCAAAGTAATGAGAATTAGAGCATATACCATTTATTGCCTACTAAATTGAAACAATTTTTTAAAATAATAAAAGTACTCAAAGTTGGTAAGGGTGTGATTTTTTTTTTAAAGCATGTCGGACACTACTGACAAAAAATAAACTGGTACTATCTCCCAGGAAAACAATGTGACAATATGTACCAGTAGCCTCAAAAATTCCTAATATTTGATCTAACAATTATCTTTTCAGAAATTTTAGAAAAGAATCTATGTGTCATTGCTCTTCTATCTAGCAGTTGTCTGGTTGTTGTTTTTTGTTTTGGGGTTTTTTTTGTGTGTGTGTGTGTGACAGAGTCTCACTCTGTCCCCCAGGCTGGAGTGCAGTGGTGCAATCTCCGCCGGCCGCAACCTCCACCTCCTGGGTTCAAGTGATTCTCCTGCCTCCCGAGTAGCTGGGATTATAGGCGTGCGCCACCACACCTGGCTAATTTTTTCATTTTTAGCAGAGACAGGGTTTCACTATGTTGGCCAGGTTGGTCTCAAACTCCTGACCTCCAGTGTTCCGCCCACCTTGGCCTCCCAAAGTGCTGGGATTATAGGCATGAGCCAACCCACCCGACCACTTGTCTGGTTTTTACTGGACTCCTCCCAGGCACCCAAAGAGAAAATCATTCAAAACAACTAAAAACATGCAAAGATGTTTTACCAAATCATTAGTTGAAACAATGTGAACACCAACATTAGTGTGCAACAGAAAATTACACAGGCATCAAAGTAACGTGTTTAACAAACTTAAAAAAAAAAAAAAAAAGCAAAGCTCTATGACCTAGCAATTCTACTTACAGAAAAATACTAGCACCGGTACACCAGAAAACATCACAAATAACTTTTACTGTTGCAATGTTTGTTTGTAATAGTGCAAAATTTTAAACAATCGCACAGCCCATCAGTCCAAGAATTTAAATCAGCTTTCTCAAACTGTGGTCTCAGGATCCCTGGATGTCCCAGGAGCCTTTCAGCCGGCTTGTAAGATCTCTTCCCTTTTCCTACTACATATCTGTGCAAAGCTGGGTTTTCTTCATATGCTGCAACCTTAAGCAGACAGCACAACAGACTGAACTGAAGCAAGTATGATAATCCAGCTGTCTTCTATAAAGCCAGACATTAAAGTAATTTGCAAAAATTTAAAACAAAGTCACACTCCTCTTCTAAGTTTTGTTTTAGAAAATAGTTACTTTTCACTCAAAAAGTAATATACCAGTCTTTTATTTTTAAATAAATAAAACATTTCAATTTTCTGAGTTTTAATTTCCAAAATAGTAAATATGCTGCATTAGGAACCAAAAACTCTATTGGTCCTCAATATTTTTATTTATTTTGTGTGTGTGTGTGTGTGAGACTGAGTCTCGCTCTGTCGTCCGGGCTGGAGTGCAGTGGCGCAATCTCAGCTCCCTGCAACCTTCGCCTCCTGGGTTCAAGCGATTCTTCTAACTACAGGTGCATATCACTACGCCCAGCTAATTTTTGTATTTTAAATAGAGACGGGGTTTCACCACATTGGTCAAGCTGGTCTCAAACTCCTGACCTCGTGATCTACCTGCCTCGGCCTCCCAAAGTGCTAGGATTACAGGTGTGAGCCACCACGCCCGGCCAGTCCTCAATAATTTTTTAGTGTAATTATCCCCAATCATAATGTTAAAGGAACTGTGGCACTATCCTATCATGTAACATTGATTGGGGATAATTAACGGGAATTTGGTTTTAATTGTTTCAAAAGATACTTTGCTCATATATAATCAAGACGTCATTTCTACTAAGCTTTTTAAAAACATGGGGAAATGCTTACAATATAATTGAAATCAAGGAAAGCAGACAATCCAACGATATAAAATCTCTTCTCAATTAAGAAAATGCACAGGGGAAAAAAGACTCAAAGGAAAAAGTCAAAATATTAAAAGTGATTGATTACCATCACACGGTGCAATTACGAGTGATCATTTTTCCTTATTCTTTATTGTTTTTTCAATTTTTCCCACTAAGCATGCAGTTTAATATCCAGGGGAGAAAAAGAGGAAGAAATTAGGGGGAAAATTATATATAGTTCTACTGGATCAAACCATTAAACTCCCGCTAACTCAAGAAACGACAAGCTCAAGTGAATAAACGGAGGAATCTGAATCAACAAAGTGCCTTTTTTAAAAATGGAAAAGACTAACTTACTATCAAATGCATGCACTGGTTTCCATACAAGTCAAACTAACAAGAAAGAACATCCTTAGTCTGGGACATAATATTTGCAATCACGGTAGTGTGTAAATTAGTTGGGTCAAAAACAAGGTCCTCTACTTGGAGTTTTTCAAAAGTACCAAAGGAAATGCAGCGAGAAAGACGGCTACTGGTCTCTACCGAAGAGAAAAGCACGGGTGCGGGAATGGGCATTGCGAGGGCACCGGCAGCGAAGAGATTCCTCTGCGGGGACCGAGCCTCTGCCACTCCTGAAGAACCACAGTCCCCTCCGCAGTCGCAGCCCCTCCCCAGGCGGGATGGCGAAGCCAGGGCGCTTCTCCCTCCATCCGCCGGGGTCTCTCTCCTAGGAGCGCCTACCACTCCGGCGACCCGGGAGGGTGGAACCAGGCAAACAGCCGCCGTGATTGCCCTCCCGGCCCAGTACGGTCTGGCCCTTCAGGCTTCAGGAGGGGACAGAAAATTGGAGGGCAGGGTTCCCCGGGGGTCTAGGAAAAGGAATCGGTCAGGGCCCAGGCTCTGTCCCCAGAGGAAGAGGAGGGCCAGACCCAGCACCCAGGTCGGCAGGTCCAGCGGCCACCCCGCCCCTCTGTGGGAACAGCAGGGCTGAGGGAAGGCCTAGACGACCGGTCACGGGGGGCTCTTACCTCCCCATACCCCTCAGGAGCTTTTTGCGCACTCGACACGACGTCTAGCTGAGGAGCCAAGAGCGACCCCGGCCGGGAGTCGTGGGAGTGCCAGACGCCGACTCTGGGTTTCTTTCCCCGCCCCACTGGCCCCGCAGAGAGCGCAGGCGCAGAGGAAGCTTCCCTTCGGCTCACACGCCCCCTCCCTCGGCGTCCGCGGCCTACTCCAGGCCCAGGGCGCCTGCGCACAACGATGCAGGTTCCGAGCCGGGGCGTTTGACTTCTTACCTGCGTGGGTTCTGAGGTGACGAGGACCCCTGAAGATTCGGCCTTAGATGGGGACTCGGTTACCCACTCGACGCCGGGATCCAGAGGCCACTCGCCTCAGTGTCTGACTTCCTTTACCTTCGCTGACCTAGAGGCGGCTTTCCCGGCCCCGCGCTGGCGCGGCGTTCCGGTCTGTACTGGACAGATCTGCCTGCTCGGCCCCTGGCTGAGCCTGCTCTCCGCGCTGCTGGCCCCTCGGAAGACCTAACTTTCTGTTTACCTCAAACTGGTTTTATTACCCGCTGCCCCCGCTCCTCCCCCTCTTCCCCTTCCTCCGCCCGGCAGCAACAGAAATGTTCCCAGCCCAACCCCGAGCTCCAAGCCCTCCAGCTGACTGGACATTCCCAGCGACCTTTTCCTTCCCTTCGCTGCGTTAGTTCTGCATTTTTTTTTTTTCTTTTTTTTTTAGCGGCCACTAGAACAGTTGTTTCCCTTTCTAAAAGCAAAAGCTGACTTATCTGATGGAGAACTAAAATGTCACTCATTTGATGTATTTTTATGCTTGTTGAGCTTTGCTGTTTTTTACCACAAGATGCCTATAAATTTAAATGAGAGACCGGGTGGGGTGGCTTGCGCCTGTAATCCCAGCACTTTAGGAGGCAGAGGCGGGAGGATCCCTTGAAGTCAAGAGTTCCAGACAGGCCTGGGCAACATGGCAAGACCCTGTCTCTACTAAAAGTGAAAATAAGAAAATTAGCTAGGCCTGTTGGCGTATGCCTGTAGTTCCAGGTACTGGTTGAGGATCTAAGGTGGGAGGATCACTTAACCCCAGGAGGTCAAGGCTGCAGTGAGCTCTGATGGGAACACTGCATTCTAGCCTGAGGAACAGAACCAGACCGTGTCCCTGTAAATGATACAAATAAAAACAAGGGAAGAGGCATCCATGTGGGATCAGATACAGACTTGGGGAAAAAGCAGTTCCTCAAAGGTATATAATAACTTACAGTTCATACTGATCTTGCAAAAATTGCAAGAATTGCCCAGGCGCTGTGGCTTAGGCCTGTAATCTCAGCACTTTGGGAAGCTGAGGCAGGCGGATCACCTGAGGTCAGGAATTCAAGACCATCTTGGCCAATATGGTGAAATCTCATCTCTACCAAAAATAGAAAAAGCTGGGTGTGGTGGCGGGCACCTGTAATCCCAGCTACTTGGGAGGCTGAGGCAGGAGAATCGCTTGAACCCTGGAGGCAGAGATTGCACTGAGCTGAGATCGTGCCACTACATTCCAGCCTGGGGGACAGAGCAAGACTCAGTCTCAAAAAAGAAAACAAAATTGCAAGAATTATAATTTCTCGAGTATTCTAGCCACATGTGATTTGTGATGAAAGATTTGAAAATCAGCGTTCACATTCTAAATCTGCAGTTTACAACTATAGTTCCTGATCTTTCAAAGATACTTAATCTCTAACCTTGGTTTTCCTAAACAACATGAAATAGCAAAACTTTTGATTGCCTAAAATAAGGTATGTATTGAGCATCTGCTATGTGACAGTGGATTCGCTGCTTTGCTTACATTATCTCATTTAATTCTAAGAATAATTCTACAAAGTACAGTATGCCTTTTTCCAGCTATGTGTTAGGCATTGTTCACAGATAAAAGAGGGCCACTGTAGCAGAGACTAATATATACAAATGCATATTGGGACAGAAGTATTTATATAGTACAGTGCGAGGACAAAGAGGATAGAAAAAAGACACAAACACCTTAAACAGATCAATGGGAAAAGTACATATAATGGCCAATTCACAAAATGTGAAATTTAAATGTCTACTATACATTTTACCAATATTCAAACTCATTAATAATAAACAGACAAAAGAGAGGTTATTTCCCAGGCATCTAATTACCCAATCTGTTTAAAATGTGAATAAACTCCATTGGTGACAGAAGAGTGAAGTGGACACTTATACCCTGGGAGTGAAATAAATCAGGACAAAGATTTTGGAAAGTTATTTGTCAAATCAAGAACCTTGTGAGTGTTCCCATGATCTAATTTGATCATTTATCTTTTGAAAATTATAAGGAGATAGTCCAGAACATGAAGATCTCTATGAAAAGATACTTAACCGTGGTAAGTAAATTGATATGTCTAAAATCCAACATTAAGAGAATGGCTAAAATGATTACTGGATATATGTGATTAAAACTATTAAAATAATGTTTACAAGGAATTTTTAATGACCTGAGGAAATTACCTCATGAAAAAACATTTAAAATATTTAAAAATATTTAACATTACCTGTGTAGTATGAAGTCAGCTACAGTATACAATATATGTAAAAGAGTGAAGAAAGTATATCAAAAATGTTGACAATAGTCATGTCTATCTGATTAGAATATAGATGTTATTATCCTGGACAGTCTACATTTCCTGCAATATCTATATATTACCTTTTTATTCAGGGGGAAAAAGAAAAACACCTCTAAAGTAACAGATGAGATAAACTGACCAAGAAACCTATGAATCCATTTCCCCTGTCATTAAAAGTATGGTCTTTATTATCTGGATTTGAATTCTAATTCTATAACCTGTTAGTTGTGTGACCTAAATTTGCTAAGCTTAGATGCTCCTACAATCAAATGATAATAGAACTGAGACATTGATTGAGATAATCCATATAAAGTGCTTAACTGAAGCACTGACTGTAAATGAGTAATTGTTTTGTTTTGTTTTGTTTTGTTTAAGGCAGGGTCTCACTGAGTCACTCAGGCTGAAATGCTGCAGTGGTTGGATCATGGCTCACTTCAGCCTCAAACTCCTGGGGCCCAAGTAATCCTCCTACCTCAGCCTCCCAAGTAGCTGGGACCACAAGTGTGCATCACCATGCCCAGCTAATTTTTATTTTTATTTTTTTAGAGACAAGGTTTCACTATGTTGCCCAGACTGGTCTCAAACTTCTGGGCTCAAGCAATCCTCCCAATTAAAATTCAAATTCAGGTAATTAGGTAATCAACCTCTCAAAGAGCTGGGATTACAGACATGAGCCACTGTGCCCAGCCTAACAATTGTTATTCTTGATGGTTATAGTTCTTTTTATAAATTGAATAGTTACATTCATGTTGTTATATCAGTATCCTATGAATTTGGCTAATGCATGTGTAAGTTCCCTGGAGCACAATTACTTGCAAGTACATTTTAAAACTGAATTTCTTAGTCTACTAAACTGAGAATAAGATACAGGGACTTGATGAGCACTCCACATGATTGTCACCATATGAAGACTCGTTTGCTTTGTTTTTCTTTCTGTTTTTGTTTTTTAAGGAGAAGTAATACATTTGTTCATATACAATTTATGGCCTTTGATTACCTTTTAATGTCAAATATCTCATAAAAATTTAATCTGCTAACAAAGCAATTGCAATACTTTTAGTAGATTTTTGAAGTATAATAACCTTTCCTAATTATGCCTTAGAATATTTAATTTGGATTCCACAAAACTTCTGATCTATAAAGTAGCAAAAATAGATGAAATCAACCAACTAACCAAAGTTTAAATTAATGACTACTACTTTAACTCAATAGTTCTCTGTGGAGGTGAGGGTAGTTTTGCCTTCAAGAGGACATTTGACAGTGTCTGGAGACTTGGTTGTCACAGCAGAAAGGATGCTACTGAGATCTAATGGATATAGGCCAGGGAAGCTGCTAAATGTCTTGCAATACATACGACAACCCTCAACAACAGAGAACTTTTCAGCCTAAAATATCAACAGTGCCAAGGTTGAGAACCCCTGATTTAGCCAATGAGTGGTTTAAAGCTAATGTATTTCTTCCAACTACTAGTAAACAGTTTTGTTTTTCTTTCTGTTTTTGTTTTATGACCACAGCTGCACAAATATGAGTTCTGAAATTAAGAACTGGGTTTCAAACTTCTACATAAGGCCCTATACCAATGAAAATTCAACTTTGTACCAAGCAGTAAACAAAGTTAATGAGACAGAGAGAAAAAATCTACAATGACCAGTTTTATGGAGCAGACATCTGGTCAGTTGTACTCTAGCAGAGAATAACGCTCCATTCCTATTGTTGTTGCTGTTTTGAAACAGAATTTTGCTCTTGTTGCCCAGGCTGGAGTGCAATGGTGTGATCTCAGCTCACTGCAACCTCTGCCTCCCCAGTTCAAGCTCCCAAGTAGCTGAGATTACAGGCTCGTGCCACCATGTCTGGCTAATTTTTGTATTTTTAGTAGAGTCAGGGTTTCATCATATTGGTCAGGCTGGTCTCGAACTTCTGACCTCAGATGATCCACCCACCTCAGCCTCCCAAAGTGCTGGGATTTCAGCCATGCGTCACTGCGCCCGGCCCTTTTTTTTTTTTTTTTTTTTTTTGAGATGGAGTTTCACACTTGTTGCCTAGGCTGGAGCATTCCTATTGTTTAGTTTCACCAGACACATGTATCTGTATCATCACTTATTACTAAGAACCGCTTTATAAATAGCTCTCATTTATTGATCATCTGCTGCCTTCAGCCTTTATCTAATAAGTAAACCAGATGTTCCTGCAATATGAACATTGTTGCTCATCTATAAACAAAACCTGAAGTTCAGGAATTCTTGCTGTTATAACTACTTTGTTAAGTACAGCAGCACTTACTGGTCAAGGCCTTCATTATAACAGCAAATTGAAGAACGCACTGTCAACAGCCATTCTACTTTTGTATCAAGTGCTATAATTTAGTGTTGGTTCTTGTGAGAGATGCTTTTCAGTTCTCTAAAGAAAGTTTTAATTGTAGTACTCCATCACTGTAGATTTTTGTATATAATACAGTAACTGTATTTACTTAAAGTTATAAAGTCAAAAAGCTCAAATAAGCAAATGTTTTTTGAGTTC
Organism: Plecturocebus donacophilus; assembly: GCA_004027715.1. NCBI lineage: Eukaryota > Metazoa > Chordata > Mammalia > Primates > Pitheciidae > Plecturocebus > Plecturocebus donacophilus. The sequence goes on along the minus strand of PVKP010009880.1, from coordinate 49,200 downwards.
TTTTAGAAATATATGACAAAAATAATAATAAATTAATGACATAGCAATGATTTGTTGATAAACATTATAGGTGTTATGAACTTTCTATTTCAACAATAAACAAGAGGGATAGCTGGTGTTTATTTCAACAAATACTTATTCATTTTTCATTTTGTTTGGTACAGGGTTTCACTCCCATTGCCCAGACTGGAGTGCAATGGCTCGATCTCAGCTCACTGCAGCCTCAACCTCTCTGGCTCAAGTGTTTCTCCTTCCTTAGCCTCCCAAATATCTGGGACTAGAGGCACATGCTACTACACCTGGCTAATTTTTGTATTTTTTGTAAAGGCAGGATTTCGCCATGTTGGCCATGGCTGGTCTGGAACTCTTGGGCTCAAGCCATCCACCTACCTTGGCCTCCCAAAGTACTGGGACTACAAGAGTGAGCCACTGAGCCCAGCCAATTTATTAAACATATTGCATTGTTGTTCCTGTTGATTACACACGACTGCAAGATCTTCCTGTGCTTTTAAATTGACAAAGAAAATAGAGATAAAGTTACATGAATTTTTAGAATTAAATTGTGTTTTATTATAATAAGGTGATTTCCTTAGCCATTATAATAAATGAAAGCTTATTCAATTAACCTGGTCTAACCCCTCTCTACACATATATTTAATAAGCAAAAAGAAATGGTCAGTATGGCCTGTACCTCAAATTATTTTTTAAAACCAATTGTTATTTTATAACACTGATTATATTATCTTGTTAATAGATTCAACAATTGTAGCTATGTTAGCTAGTGGCTTCATGTTATTTTGTAACATGTAGCTATGTTACTTTGTAGATTCATGTTACTTTATAACACTACAATAAATGTGGCTTAATTTTTGGCTTTGGGACTGAGTAATAAGGAAAATCAATAAGCTACTAAAAACTCAAATGCCTTTCACAGATAAATGAAATTGAATTGTACTCTGTATTACATTTATTTGTTTATGGGTGTTTCTTCTTCTGTGCAATGCATTATGCTAAGAATTGGAAGAATTACAAAGGTGAATAATTCATGGTTTTTGCCATGAAGAAGTTCGCAATCCACTATATCATTCTTTTGTTTACTAATGAATATTTGAGAGACTGATGGAAGATAATCAAGTTACAAGATCTTTGTGTAGATTCTTAGTCAATTAAATCTTCCAACAATTCCTTTGTTAATTTAAATGAAAAAGAAATCTGCATATCAAATTCAGTGTCAAATAAAACATTAACAAAAAAGAATCCTTGGCAAAGTTTGGATCATAATTGCTAAAAAATTCTATGTGTCAGCTTTGACCTCTAAAGAGCTTAGTTTATAACAATGGTTTCTGCGTTTGAGGAAATCATCCCAAATGTAACATGTCTGGGCAATTTATTCCCTAGACCAGGCAGCCATTCCTTGAATCACCTACAGTTATTATTATTATTATTATTATTAGACAAGGTCTCATTCTGTCGCCCAGGCTGGAGTGCAGTGGCCCGGTCATAGCTCACTACAGCCTCAAACTCCTAGGCTCAAGTGATCCTCCCACCTCTGCCTCCCAAGTAGCTAAGACTACAGGCACTTACCACCACACCCAGCTAATTTTTAAATATTTTTGTAGAGATGGCAGGAGGGGGTGGAGGGGGTGTCTTCCTGTGTTGCCAAGACTGGTCTCAAACTCCTGATTTCAAGTGATCTTCCCACCTTTGCCTCCCAAAGTGTTGGGATTACAGGCGTGAGCCACTGCGCCTAGCCAGTTTGTATTATGTTCAAGAGAAACAGGAATCTTGAAGATTTTAAGAGGCTTAAATTCCACAATAACATGAACTCCCAAAACTATTCCCTTTTCGTAAGTAACCTGAGTAAAGAAAAATATCAAAACCAAATTAAACTCAATTGCAATATTGCATTTTTTCATTTCTTTCCTGTTTCTTGGCTGGCCTTATGCTAACAAGCAATTTTAGAACTAGGGATTCTTTGCCCCAAAGCACAGAATGTGACCTGGAACTCTTAGTTAACCGCTGGTATTTAAGTGCTATGTAACCATGTTAAAACACTCACATTTCAAGAAAAAGGGATTTTAGACTTTTTTTTTTTTTAAAGAAGATAAGACCTTTGTTAAAATTATCTGCTGGTCCACGACCATTAAGATCAGCTGTTTGGAGCAATGTCACTGTTATTGATTATGTACTCCAAAATTAATGTGTTCAAATATAATGGCCAATATGATAGTATTAAGATGTGGGGCCTTCAGGAAATAACTAAGTCATGATGAGGACATAACCTTCATGGGCTGGATTAGGGTCATTATAAAAGGGCTTGGAGCCTGGGTAACGTAAGGAGATCCCATAACTATAAAACATTTTGTTGTTGTTGCTAAATTAGCCAGGCATGGTGGTGCGTGCCTGTGATCCCAGCTAGGGAGGCTAAGGCAGAAAGATCACTTGAGACTGGGAGGTCACGACCTTCAAGCAGTGCCTGTGATCACACCACTGCACTCTACTCTGGGCAACAGAGCCAGACCCTGTCTCAATGAGAAAATTTAAAAATAAAAAAAAAAATAAAAGGGCTTGGTGATATGGTTTGGCTGCATTTGAATTGCATCTCGAAGAATTTCCACGAATTGTGGGAGGGACTCGGGGAAGTAATTGAATCATGGGGGCCGATCTTTCCTGTGCTGTTCTCATGATAGTGAATAAGTCACATGAGATCTGATATGGGTTTATTGGGGGTTTCTGCTTCTGCTTCTTCCTCATTTTCTCCTTCTGCTGCCATGTAAGGAGTGCCTTTTACTTCCCGCCATGATTCTGAGGCCTCCCCCGCTATGTGGAACTATAAGTTCAACTCAACCTTTATTTATTTATTTTTTTTGAGACAGAGTCTTGCCCTGTTGGCCAGGCTGGAGTGCAATGGCACGATCTCTGCTCACTGCAATCTCTGCCTCCCAGGTCAAATGATTCTCATTCCTCAGCCTGCCGAGTAGCTGGAATTACAGACACCCGCCACCACACTCAGCTAATTTTTGTATTTTTAATAGAGACATGGTTTCACTATCTTTGCCAGGCTGGCCTCGAACTCCTGACCTGATGATCCACCCACCTCTGCCTCCCAAAGTGCTGGGATTACAGGCGTGAACAACCACACCCAGCCCTAAACCTCTGTTTCTTTTCAGTCTCAGGTATGTCTTTATCAGCAGTGTGAAAACGGACTAACACACTTGGGATCACTCTCTTCCACTCTTCCATGTGAGGATACCAAACCTCCTGACACATTGATTTTGGACTTCCCAGCCTCCAGAAATGCAAGAAAATAAATTTCTGTTCTTCATAAATTACCCAGTCTCAGGTATTTTCTTACAGCAGCACAAATGGACTATGATGGTCACTATGAAAAAAATGGTTACAGTTTTGATGATCATGAGAACTAATTTTTTTAAATGCCAAGAAAAGCTTGGAAGGAAATCCACTAAAATATTAACTGTGATTATCTTTGGATGGTAAATCATGAGTGATTCCCCTCTTCTTTCTGATAAAAAATACTTGAATAACAGAACACTTTCTTTTTAAAAGTATTGCTAAATTCATAATTAAGTCAACCTATTACCTCACATTTATTATGCAATCTCTGCATACAATATATTGCATGACTGTGCATCACAAGCCACAAATAAACCAAAAGGATGAATGAGCACTTGTGTCTGGCTGCTGCCTTAGAGATGGTAACAAGAAACAGTCATTCCCAAGGCTCAAGTATGATACAACTTCAATATCATGACACAGATTCTCTCATCAAATTATCTACCAAATATTTTCAGTTCTCCTTTCTTCTGGTCATATGATGGCAGTGTCCTTCCTGGCCCCCTTGTGGTTAAATAGGGCCATGTGACTGATTCAGGCAAATGAATTGTGAACAGAAATGACATACCATTTCTGGACTGAATTCTTTACTCACCAATGTGAGATCCTCCTGAGCCTATTTTCCCTCTGGCATAACAATAGACAAGATTTAATACTGTGACTGCTCCATCAGCCGAGTCTCAGGGATTTCAACGAACAGAACACATCTAGAAGAAAAAAAAAAAAACTTGTTGTTTTGTGCCCTGGGTTTTTGAGAGTGATTTAGTACCGAAGCATAATTCAGTCTCTCCTCAAGGATAAACTGGAACTCTGTGTTATGCCCCTGAGATTTGTGGCTGGCTATTCTGATTGATACACTGAGATGGTGCTTCAATGAGACTATCTGCAACAGCCTTGTTTCCTAGTATGTTTTTCCTTTGCAAGTGACTTACTCTATATTCATGGTCACAAATCTTATTTTTATCTATACACCCATCCATTTTATCCCCTCTCCCCCACAATTAGATTATTTTGAGGCAAAGCTCATTTATTAGATATTTTCATCTCTAAATTTCTCTACTGATATTTAAGAAAAGCAGAAAACCTACAAAGTGGAAATAATGCAATCATCCCCCTCGTAGCCAATCCCATAATCCAGCTTCAATACGAACAAGTAGTTTATGTATTCCATTACCCACCCGTATTATTTTGAAGCAAATGCCATATGTTATATTATTTCATCCGCAAATATTTCAATATATATTTGCCAAAGAAAATAACTCTGATGAGGGGCAGTGGTTCATGCCTGTAATCACAGCATTTTGGGAGGCCGAGATGGGTGGATCACCTGAGGTTAGGAGTTCAAGATCAGCCTGGCCAATGTGGCAAAACCTTGTCTCTACTAAAAATACAAAAAAAAAAAAAAAAAAAAAAATTAGCTGGGCATGGTGGTGCATGCCTGTAATCCAAGCTACTCAGGAGGCTGAGGCAGGAGAATTGGTTGAACCTGGGAGGCAGAGGTTGCAATGAGCCAAGATCGTGCCACTGCACTCCCTGGGTGACCGAGCAAGACTCTGTCTCAAAAAGAAAAAAGGAAAGAAAATAACTCTTCATAAAAATCTGATAATAAGACCATAATCATTCCTGAAAATTTTAAGAATAATTCTTCAATATTACCAAATATTTAAGTACTGGTATTTATATTTCTAATTGTTTCATAAATGTCATAATTTTTAATGGTTTAAATGAATCAAAAGGCAAATAAGAATAACATACCAAGATTGCTTGATTTGTAATAATGTTTACTCTTTCTTTTTTGCTCCTAGCAATTTATTTTTGAAAAATGTTATCTTTCAGCCTGTAAAACTGACAATATCTAGATTTTTCTTTTTTGCACACATCCTCCCCATTGTCTTTTAACGTGTTTCTCTCCCCACTGAGTTTCCTGTAAACTTATAGTTAGGTCTAGAGGCGTGGTTTGATACAGGCTCAGTATTTTGGTAAGGTTGATAATCGGTATTGGGCACTTCCACCAGGAGACACATGATATCTTGTTGGCTCTCATTCAAAGATGTTAACAACCATTGATAAGTGCTGCTTGGATCCGTTCTTTAATTTGGGGTTTGTAAATGATGACTTTTTTTCTTTTTTTTTTTTTTTTTTGAGACGAGTCTTGCTCTGTTGCCAGGCTGGAGTGCAGTGGTGTGATTTTGGCTCACTGCAACCTCCACCTCCCAGGTTCAAGCGATTCTCCTGCCTCAGCCTCCTGAGTAGCTGGGAATACAGGCGTGTGCCACCACTCCTGGCTAATTTTTGTATTTTTAGTAGAGACAGGGTTTCGCCATGTTGGCCAGGATGGTCTCGATCTCTTGACCTTGTGATCCACCCGCCTTGGCCTCCTGAAGTGCCGATATTACAGGCATAAGCCACTGTGCCCAGCTCAAATTATGTAAATATATATATATTTAATTCTCTTAACAACTATTTAGTTCTCCTGAAATAAAGATTATGCAGGAGGCTTAATTAGTTATAATTCTGTTAGATTTCTATTTTCTTTCTTTCCCATCAAGTCATAAATAGGTTCAATGAGAACACTTTTCAAAACTATTAATTACTTTTATATATATGTAAGGATAGTCAACCGAATTCCTCTACAAAAACTTTAAAGATATAGACATATTGCTTTTGGAGGGTGATAACTGGGTCTGTGGCTGCTGCCCCAGGAGCGGGAGCTGTTGCATTCCCTCCTCTTTCCCACTTTCCACTGCAAGTAATAAAGGCCATTTCTACCATTAATTTAAAAATATATATATAGACATAAAAAGGAAACTCACAGGAGCTTAAACATGTTAAGATGGAATTCACAATATCAGGTAATCTGCTGGAAGAAGAGCCAACTGTTGGCCATCTAATTCCACTGCTGGTTGGCATGTAAACTGGAGCCAGAAAGAGAACTGAAATTCAAGTGAGAGAATGAAATTAAACATTCTACTTGTTAGTCACTTGAATCATGGTATTTTGTGAGAAAAGCTGAAAACACGGTTCTTTCTGAGTTATGTAAGTTTAACACTGTGTATAACTAGGAGAAAACAATTAACTGACGTTATCTTCTTCTTCCCATAACTATACTGAAGAAAAGACATCATGTTTCCAAACATTGGAAAAAAGACTTTGAGCTTCCTTCAGGTGAGAAGAGAAGGAAGTCACCACAGAGCGGCCGAGAGCGAGTTCTCGGCATGCAGTGAGGACTCTCTCTCTACCTTGGCAGTGGCTTTCACAGTCTGACTACAGCGAGATCTCTGACAGGTGTGTCTCTGAGACTGTCTGGAGCTCTCAGTGCCCGAGAGGCAGGCTCCAGGCTCTACAGCAGCATTCCGGAGTCAGCAGAGCAATGACTGCAGACATGAAGAACAAAGGACCAGCTCAACCTTTTGATTTTGACATGCCAGAAACCCAACAGTGTTGTAGGATTCCATAAGAATCCTCCATAAGAGCAGGATTCTTTAGAGTGAGAGTCTCGCTTTGCTGCCCAGGCTGGGGTACAGCGGGGCAATCATGGCTCACTATAACCTCAAACCCCTGGGCTCAAGTGATCCTTCTGCCTCAACCTCCTGAGTAGCTAGAACTACAGGCATGTGCTATCATGCCCAGGTGTAGTAGGATGTTTGTGTGCGTGTGTGTGTGTGTATTTATTTATTTATTCATTTTTGAGTTACAGTCTCACTCAGCTGGCCCAGTCTCAGCTCACTGCAAGCTCCACCTCCCAGATTCAAACGGTTTTTGAATCGTTCTACTCACCTCCTGAGTAGCTAGGACTACCAGTGTGCACCAGCACGCCCAGCTAATTTTTGTATTTTTAGTAGAGACAGGGTTTTTGTCATATCAGGCTGCTCTTGAACTCCTGACCTCAAACAATCTGCCTGCCTTGACCTTCCAAATTGCTGGGATTACACACATGAGCCACCACACCCAGCTGTTACAGCAGGATATTTTTTAAAGGTGTCTGTTTTGTTTACTACTGGCTCTCTAGCACCTAGAATAGTGCCTGGCACATAGTAAACACTCAAAAATATTTGTTAAGTGGGTAAATGGATTTCTTGTTCTGCATCTCCGCTGACTGTAGCTTAAGCAATCATTATATCTTACCTGGTTTGCAACACTTCATAGGTGGACATAAGATCACCTAAGGAGGAGGAACTAAGAATATAATCATGAAACACACAAACAAACAATAATTAGTTGGCACAACAGCATGCACCTCTTGTCTCAGCTACTCTGGAGACTGAGGCCAGAGGATCAGTAGATCCCAGGAGTTCAAGTCAAGCCTAGGGAACATAGTGAGACCCTATCTCTAAATAGAAAAAGAAAAAATAAACAGTAATTAATGGGCAGTATTGAACTCTGAATAGAGAGCAATTAATAAGTACTTTTCCCAAACCACTACCCACCCACCACAGACACACACTATTATTATTGCTACTATTGTTACTGTGTCAGACCACATTATATGTTACATTCATTAGCTCATTTGTCACACCACCCTGTCAGGTAGATACTTCTATTATCGTCACTTAATAGATAAGGAAACTGAGGGCACACAGAGTCAAGCAACTTGCGTACAGTCACACGGTTACTAAGTGCCAGGTCCAGGATGCTAAGCCTGGCAGTCTCACTCTATTAGCCCAGGCTCTTAACCACACTGTAAAGGTTTGTAAAGCATCCGTGAATTTGACACCCAGGAAGTGACCAGTAACCTAAGGAAGAGTTTTAAAGAAAGGACTAGAATGTTGTGGGTTGAAACATTAGTAATAGGTAAGGAATGGATGAAGGGAAGATTGGGACAACCATAATTCTCATAAACCAGGGAGGAAATCATCCTTTTTTTTTGTTTTTGAGACACAGTCTTGCTCTGTCACCCAGGCTGGAGAGTAGTGGTGCAATCCTGGCTCACGGTGGCCTTGACTTTCTAGGATCGAGTGATCTTCCTGCCTCAGCTTCTTGTGTAGCTGAGACTACAGGCACGTGCCAGTATATGGGCTAATTTATATGTTTTTTTGTAGAGACAGGATCTCACTATGTTGCCCAGGCTGGTCTAAATCATACTTTCATTATTGATAAATCAAGGAAAGCAGGCTTAAGTGTATTTGAACTTGGCAGTGCCATTAGTGGAAGACTGGAGAATAAGTAACCATATTGTCAGGGCTAGTGGGAGGAGTAAAGGCGGAACTTTGTGCTGGGAGTATGTAAGTAAGAAAAAGTCTTATCTAACGCGTCATCAAGTGAAAAGAAAATGTCTAAATTTGATGTATCAATATATAATGTATAAATATATTATTTATCAATATAAAAGTTACTAACAAGAACTGACACTGTGAAAGAATTGGGTAGAATAGCTTCCAGTTGGAAAAAATGGGGCAGAGGATTGTTCATTTCTATCATAAATTTTATTGTACCCCATTGCCTTATTTACAAAATGGGTATGATAATAGTACTTACCTTATATGGTTCTGAGGATTAAATAAGATAATTTCTGTATAAGGCTAAAAACAATGCTTGGAACAAAGTAAAAACTCAGCATCTATTAACTATTATTATTACTATTATTATTGCCACTACTTTTTAAATGACTTAACATACACATACATTATTTTGGTAAAACATTTTTTTAAATTTAAAAAACGTGATGAGTTGACATCACTGAGCAAAGATTACTGTTTACAGAATCTAGCTAGACTGGATTTTTTTTTTATTATTACAAACAGGTGTTCTGTGTTTTCTCATAGACTGGATGTTTTAGGTTAGTTTCCTAAATTCAGTTAGTTTAGTTTTTTTAAGATTAGAAAAACAAGTTTATAATATAAGGAGTTGGTGGATAAGACCTAGTGAAGTGCAAGAGGCTTAAGGTTTAGAAAATAAAATATATATTTAATAAAATAAGGTCATGGAGGAGGCAAGAGAAGATGAATTTTAAAATCAATGGAGTATTTTCATTTCTTTTAAAAAAGTATACGACTATACTGTGAAGTATTTGAGATCAGTGTCTTACTAATCTTGTCAGTCACCTAGGATATATCATAGTACCTAAGACAGAGTTGGCATACAACAAATATTTATGAATGAATGAACGAACAAGAATGAAAAATAATGAATCTAGATGTCCTCTTTTGTCTTGAGTGGAGTTAGCTGAATTGTGGTATTCATAATAAAAAACAATAAGAGTAATAGATTTGATTTGGGAAGAAGATGATGAGTCCATATTTGGAGATGTTGAGTTTTGAATTGCCTGTAGCAATATCCAAGAGAGAATTAGAAGTTTGAGCAGACAGAGGTCAGGAGATAGATTTGGGATCCATGAGCATATAGGTAGGAGTCAAAACTCAGGATTTGATTGTGTAGGACTCTTAGCTACAAACAACAGAAACCACACTGGATATTTTAAAAGGAGAAAATAAATTTACCAAAAAGATACTGATTATCATCAATAATTTTCAAAAGGGCTGTAAAACTAGGATCAGGTCACAGATAGAAATAGGATCCAAAATCCTGCCATAGAACTGGCACGGTGTCATCACTGCCACTAAATATTGGACATTGATCAAAGCCCTGTTGCCAATGGTGTCCCAAGAATTTACCTTTCTACAACCACTGTCTCTTGGGTGTCCTTATTACTATTACATATTGAGTGTCTATGATTGGTAGTCCCAGTTATTCACTTTTATCCTGCCCTAGCTATAAGGAAAACTGAGAAAGATAATTCCTAGCATATTTTTTTCTTTGAGGGAGAAGTCAAACGTTACCTCCTACCAAGGTTTATAAGATAGAGAAATTATCTGAATATGGGAAAAGGATCCAGATACTAGCCATGATAACAAAGGTTTACTATAGAGGATATAGAATGAAAGGAGAAGAGAATCAAAGATGTAACCCTAGGGGAAGATCAACATTTACATGGTGGACAGAAAGAGAACCCAACAAAAATCACAGAAGGACAAAAGGAGTAGGTTGAGAATTAAGAGAGCTGGAAAATCTCTCATGAAAGTCAAGGAAGAAGAGATTTACAAAGGTCAACACTGTCAAAAGGAGCAAAGAGGTCAAATAAGATAGAGCTGTTGGTAATTTTCTCAAGGTCAGTTGCAGTGAACAGACTGGGGGTAAAAGGGGAAAATTTAAAGACTGAGGAGAGTATGCAGGTAAGAAAGTAGAGTCAGATAGAAACCAGTCTTTAAAAATTTTGGTTATGCAGGAAGAGGAAAGCCGAGATTTAAAAGAAAGTGAGCAAAATAAATAAGTTATGTGAAAAAGGAAGGCTTTTTGGCAGTGAAGGCCAATTTACTAAAACGGATTGAGTCTGAGATGTTGGCAAAGTTGTGGATAGGCAGACAAAAACTTGTTTGAAGCATAGGTAAGAGAGGTCAAAAAAAGGATCTTTAGCTCAGACTGAAGGCTATTTGCATGGTAGTCATAATTGAAACTTAGACAGTGAAAATGCTACCTGAGAGAGTAGAAGAGGAAAGGCCTGAAGCAGAAAAGTGCCTAGTTAGGATGTGGCTGCAGAATAAAATGGCAGAGAGGAAAATGGTAGGTGAACTTGGCACCGGTAGTGCTATGGTTTGAATGTTTGTGTCCCTCCAAAATTCATGTTGGAACCAAAGACCCAACATGATATATTAAGAGGTGAGGCCTTCAGGAGGTGATTAGGTCCTTATAAAAGGTGGGATTAGTGCCCTTATATAAGGGCTTGAAGGAGTGAGTTTGTCCCTTTAGCCCTTCTGTCCCTTCTGCCATGTGAGGACACAGCGACAAGATGCCATCTTGGAAGCAGACAGCAAACTCTGATGACACTGAACATGCCACTACCTTGATCTTGGACTTTAGAACTGTGCAAAATACATTTCTATTATTTATAAATTACCCAGTCTAAGGTATTTTGTTATAGCAGAAGGAACAGACTGAGACACATGATGATTCTGAAAGGGTGTGCTGAAAGGGCTTTGGGAGAAAGGAGTGACCCTCTGGGGCCACGGTAAGTCTAAGAGATGGTCACACAGTTTGGTGAAGAAGAGAGTCATGATCACCTCCCAGGGAGCAATTTTAGTGAAAGAGGACAGAAACTGAAACCAGATTGCAAGAAGTTAACAAAGGCTGCTGTTCTGTGTTGTGTGTTCTGGTCTGTGTCTGTGTCTGAATTGCTATGTCAGTGGGAGCTATTTAGCTGATGCAAGTGGTTTAGTATACCCAAATGAAACATTTAGCAAAGTAGATAATCCTCCTAAACAAAATGTCTAACATAATAATAAAATGAAATGGAGGCACCAAACAAAAAAGTTTAGTTTCCCTGACAACCATATCTTAATTTGAAACTGAAGATGGTGAAACGAAGCTAAAGAGGAAAAATGTTAATTACCAGGATTTATCACGTTAGGGGCATGGCAAACGCATATGCTCTGGAGTCAAACCCATTTGTTTTAATCCTAGGTATGGCGTATGACCTTGACTCTTAACCTCTCAGGGACTTAGTCCTGATCTGCCCTCATATGTCATTCTCATTTGTAAGGCATGTAGGAATAACACTTAGCAGAGAGGAGGTGCACAATAAATATTACATACTGCTGTATTACTACTAGATAGGTCATTGGAATCCAACAAATGGTATCTTCTAAAATGTAAACCAAGAAGTTCGTGTTTTAATCTCAGTTTAAAAAGGTAAAGTTGCCTGAATAGACAAGAGGTTTTCGATAAGAAGCTGCAGTGGCCTATAAGGATAGATAGAGTCCAAACCCTTACTTTTAAATACCTGAAGCTCCGTGAGTGGAAGTGAACGTTCAAGCTTAGAACAATTACGGAAAAGCTGTTCATACTTGCATATCTTGAAGGCATCTTAAATTCAATATGTATAAGACTGAATTCTTGATTTCCTCTTGTTTCCCTTGGTAGATTCCACGCCCTCCCCCGCCACCGCCAGATCTTCTCGTGTTTTAAACCGGACACCTGGGAATCACCCTTGGGTATTCTGCTTGTCTCATCTTCACAGCCATCTGCTGCTAAGTGCTGTCTACTCTTTTCTATCTCTACTGCTATTGCCAGAATCCAGGCCATCTTCCTTTCCTTCTGCAATAGCCTCTCACCTGAGCTCTCTGCTTCCATCTGGCCTCTCTCCATTCATTCTTACACAGAAACCAGAGTAGCAGCTTAGTTCATCTTAATTCTCTGCTTGAAACTTGAGCAGGGTATGGTGTAAATATCTAAACAGTTTTTGACTTCCTAAAGAATTAACCAATTGCCTTACCACCAATTATTAAATAGTCCTCCCTCCTGCCATTGACTACGATGAGGCACACATATTTATTAGACGTTTTGGCATATGCTTGTAAGAAATCTGTTTCAATCCATTGATTTACCAGTATCATGCTGCTGAAATTAATAAAGATTTATGGTAGATTTGTACTTTTTTTTTTAAGACAGTCTTGTTCTGTCATCAGGCTGGAGTGCAGTGGTACGATCTTGGCTCACTGCAATCTTCGCCTCACAAGTTCAGGCGATTCCCCTGCCCCAGCCTCCTGAGTAGCTGGAACTACAGGCATGCAGCACCACACCTGGCTAATTTTTTGTATTTTAGTAGAGAGGTTTCACCATGTTGGCCAGGATGTTCTCGACCTCCTGACCTCATGATCTACCCGCCCCAGCCTCCCAAAGTGCTGGGATCACAGGCACGAGCCACCATGCCCAGCCACAGATTTGTACATTTTTAATGTCTAGTTTGGCTTATTTTACATACTTCAATGGAGAATTTTTATACAGCAGATTTTATTTGTCAAGCATTCAGTTTATATAAGTGCCAATTACATATCTATGTGTTTAGCATAACCACAAAATAAATGGTTTACATCAATTACTGTATTAATAATACCCAAATGCAACCTTATCTAACTTCTAGTGTAACTGTTAACAATATATAATTAACATAATTATAATACTATGTATATAGTAATATTCCCATAATACATCAAAAGATTGTTAGCTTCTTTTCTGTAAATCTGGTACAAAATTAAAATTATGTAGCCTAATATTCAGCATCAATATCATGAAAATGACTAAGAAGTACCTGACTATACTTAGTATTCTGCATAAGTTCTAGGCTCTATAATATTAATCACTTTGACAAGAGAACTGTAAAGAGCTGTAAAGTAATATATTTTTTGTATACTTCTGCCAAGGTATAAACTTCTGGCAAAGTTCAACTATCATAGCTTGAAGGTCCAACTATCATAGTTTAACTTCAACGCTACTATCATGGGTCGAAGTTAAAAAAAAAAAAACCTATTATTCCTAAACTTGCATAACAAATTAGAATACACACACAAAAGAAAATAAATTAAAATAAATACATCTCAAATGTCAATTGCTTCTGCTTAACAACTGGTTATTGTCATTTCTTAAAGGACCACACTTAAAGATTCTATTTTTTCCTTAGTCAATCTGTTTCCTTTTTAAAATATTTAAATTCTTAAGTAGATTTTCAAGATTCTTTCTAAATCATGTAATGTCTAGAGTTTTAGAATGTTGGCCAATAAACACTTCATATAAAAAAATTTGTTTTGAGACAGGATCTCACTCTGTTGCCCAAACTGGAGGGCAGTGGCTCGATCTCTGCTCACTACAACCTCACCTCCTAGGTTCAAGTTATTCTCCTGCCTTGGTTACCTAAGTAGCTGGGACTACAGGCACATGCCACCACACCCAGCTAATAATTATTTATTTATTTATTTTTTGTATTTTTAGTAGAGGGTTTTACCATCTTGACCAGTCTGGTCTCAAACTCCTGACCTCAAGCAATCTGCCCAGCTCAGCCTCCCAAAGTGCTAGGATTACAGGTGTGAGCTACCGCGCCTGGCCAACACATCATACAACTTTTAAATATAATTTACAAATGAAATATTTCTATTTATTTATTTATTTATTTATTGTTTTGGAGACGAAGTCTCACTCCGTTGCCCAGGCTGGAGTACAGTGGCACGATCTCAGCTCACTGCAGCCTCTGCCTCCTGGATTCAAGCAATTCTCCTGCCTCAGTCACCTAAGTAGCTGGGACTGCACGCCACTATAACAAGCTTCCCTTTTTATATATATATATTTTTTTACTAGAGACGGGGTTTCACCATGTTGTCCAGGCTGGTCTCAAACTCCTGACCTCAAACGATCCTCCTGCCTCGGCCTCCCAAAGTGCTGGGATTACAGGCACGAGCCACCGCACCCAGCCTGCAAGCAAAATATTTCTATACCCAATACCAACATATCTTTTGTAGAGTGCTTTTTTATGAGTTTTGATTACATAAGCTAATCCTGAAAATTAGAAATACCCAGAAAACAGACACCTTCCCAAATTATGTTGACATTCAGTCTTTTTTAAAGGACTCAACATAATCATCTTTAATTCTGATATGAATTGGATTTTTGTCGAAGTAGCCAACTACTGATGACAAAAGATGGCATTTTAACAAGCATTTTCATGCAGTTTGACATAAGTGATTTTGGATTAAACCAATGCAGTCCTTGGAAGTAAAAATTTGGGTATCTGAATAAATAAGATTATGTAAAACATAGCATTTTGAAGTTTTATGACAGTAGTTTTAGAATGAAAAAGTTTCCTTGAACAATGTCTTTATTCTGTGTTGCAGTATCTTTTTTTTCTTTTCATGCCTGAGCAAGTGACTTTGTCTTTGATTAGCTACTTTATTATTCATCAAAATGCATAGAAATTTAAAAATGTATGAATTTATCAGTAAACTGTAAAACCATATTGAGAAAAAATTTAGTATAGCTATTATTATAGCCTATAATTGCAATTTTAATCTTTTACCCCTTAAACTGTCAATGTAAATAATTAGGTGTCTACTGTTTCCCAGACATATTCTCTACATATCATTGATTATTTATTTATTTAGAGACAGAGTCTCGCTCTGTCGCCCAGGCTGGGGTGCAGTGGCACGATCTCAGCTCCCTGTGACCTCCACCCCCCAGGTTCAAGCGACTCTCCTGCCTCAGCCTCAGGAGTAGCTGGGATTGCAGGTGCACCACCACACCCGGCTAATTTCATTGAGGATTTAAAAAAGAAACTAATGGTACTATTTCTTAGTGTTTTAAATTGGAACATATTTTGCCTCATGAAGCTTTAAATTATTATCTTCAGCTTCTCCCCATGAAGCACTCCCATTTGACATTTGTTTGGAATTGTGCCACAGCTGCATTCTGCATATCATCTTTCCCAACTAAAAATGTCTGAATGCTTACACGAATAAATTTTATAACAAGGAAAAAAAATTAAAAAAAAAAAAGAAACTAAAGACCACAGCTTTTTTTTTTGAGATGAATTCTTGCTCTGTTACTCAGGGTGTAGTGCAGTAGTGCAATGAGAACTCACCGCAGCCTCAAACTCCCTGGCTCGAGCCATCCTCCCACTTCAGCCTCCTGAGTAGCTGGGACTATAGGCGTGTGTCTCCATGCCAGGCTAATTTTTTTTTTTTAACTTTTCTGTAGTAACAGGGTTTGCTCTGTTGCCAGGGCTGCTCTTGAACTCCTGGTGATCCTCCTGCTTTGGTGTCCCAAAGTACTGGGATTACAGGTGTAATCCGCCACTCCCAGCCTTCTTTTATTATTTTAAATAAATATTCATGCTTATAATTATATATTTTTAAAATAAAATCTTCTAAGTTATTTCAGCTTCAGGCCCCATAAAATCTGATCACCCCTGAAAAATAGCTAGTAATGAACTAATATTAATTCATCGCTAAATTGGAAACTTTTAGTAAAAGTAAGAAAGGTAGCACAAGGTAAAGGAAAAACCAAGAATTTTAGGAAAGAGCTTGTAAATGCAAATGCCTATTGGCAGGACCTAGTGCAAATAAAAATTTGTGATGCCTTGATCAAGGATTTTAATGAATTTCAAGATAGTGATAGTAGAACGTTAAATCAAGCACAAGGCTCTTCTAAGCATGGGGCCCTGTAGAACTGCCCATGTCCCACATGCATGAAGCCAGCCTGTGGGCACCATTAGGTAATAGGAGCAAGAAAACCTCCAACTAAAAAGACTCGGGTCCTACTTAAAGGACCCTCTTTGACTTAGCTTGATTAGAGTTGTCAGGCCAGGCCCAGAGTTGCCACCTTTGTCACTTTATTAAGAGAAGTCAGAAATCTGGATTTCTTTATGCAGTCATCTGGTCAGCTAGTTTTAAAATACTTACTATTCAAATTATTTTTAAAAAATTGTACAGACCATAACAAATGTGTCTGAGTGGGTTAATCATGATGTTAAATATAGGCTACAAACCTTTATCTGGAATCTTTGCTTCAGAAGCAGAAAGACCTGGATTTGATTCTTGACTTTTTTCTCCACAGGGTGAGTGGTCTTTTCTCAGATTTATTTTCCTTATCTAATTCAGAGCCTGGCATATGGAAAGTGCTCCATAAATGCTAGTTCAATATCTCACACTCTCAAACACATATGCTGGTTGCTCTTTGAATCACTTAATTGTCATAGAAGGCACATCTTGTTATAGTAGTAGATATTTTTATTTAAAAGTAAAAAAATTTCAGAAATATTTTTTCCTTTGGATGCTATGTAAGTGGTAGACTTAAGCAATGCCCCCCACCTCTAATTCACCTAATCCTTCAATATAATACAATTAGGAGGCACATATGCTTATTTTATTTCTTGCATAAGAAACTATGGTTAGAAAAATAAACACACAAACTGGTACTCAAATCAACAGTGAATGGTCATCTAGGTATCAATTTCCTCTGTCTAAAAAAGGAAATCTATGTACCTATTTCTACAGTCTAAAAAGGAAACATTTAAAATAACCTACTTTATAGCATTTCTCAAAATTGTCATAACCAAAGTCTTGTTCCTAAGAAATCTGTAAAGAGATGGTGAAAACCATTTGAAATGGAAAAATGTTTACATAGATGAATTGTTTTATAGACTTAATGGATATGGTCTTAGCTATTATAATAATAATGTTCCATAAAAGCACTGTAAAACTCAGTGACTTACGACAATTAGCACTTGTTTCTTGCTCACCCATCTTAGGTTCTGCTGTGGTTCAAACTAACCTAAGTTGGACCCAGCTGGGCTTGGTTCCAAGCAGTAGGTTGGGTCCAAGTCTAATCCATGAATTTCTTTTTCTTTCTTTCTCTCCCCTCCCTCACTCCTTTCTTATCTCCCTCCCTCCCTCCCTCCCTTCCTTCCTTCATCCTTCTTTCCAGACAGAGTCTTGCTGTGTTGCCTATGCTAAAGCACAGTACCTATTCACAGGCACTATCATCATGCACTCCCACCTGGAACTGCTGGACTCAAGCAAGCCTCCTGCCTCAGCCTCTCCAGTAGCTGACACTACAGGCATGCCACCACACCAGGCTGCCCCACAGATTTCTTCTTTTCCTTGGACCAGCAGCAGATTATTCTCATGGCAAAAGACAGAGAAGCCAGAGGGGAAGCCCAAATGCTCATTTCAAGCCTATGCTTACAAGTCCCTTGGCATTCATTAGCCAGAGGAAGTCATATGGGTAAGCCCAAGTTAAGGGATGAAAAACTCTACTCCATCCATCATGGGGCAGTTGTAATGGTGAGGATGTAATAACCAGAGAGAGTAGAATTGAGTTTAATAATTCAAACACACCTCAAATACCTTAATAAGACTAAAATATTTTTGAGCTATACCTTTCAGAGTTTTATCTTCCACAGAACATTACTAAAGTTTGCCTACATTTGTTTTGAAATTTTTTTTTTGGTACCAAAATGACTGCTGTGGATATTCTGGTGTGGAACACTAAGATAGCAAGTCAGGAGTTATGCAAATGCTAGAGGAAATCCAAATCTACCTCTTAAGGAAAATCCCTGACTTTGCATGCTGATACCTACTCATATGCAGACACAAGGGTCTTCTATCCTACCCCACCACTCTTAATCAGACCCCATCTGTATTCCAAAGCTCCTGGCTCTGCCTTCATCAACTACCCAGAATACCAACATTCCTGAGTCTTCCACAGACTTTATTTTTTATTTATTTTCTTTTATTTATTTATTTATTTATTTTTTAGACGAGTCTCACTCTGTCACCCATGTTGAAATGCTGTGGCACAATCTTGGCTCACTGCAACCTCTACCTCCTGGGTTCAAGCAATTCTCCTGTGTCAGCCTCCCCAGTAGCTGGGACTACAGGCATGCACAACCATGCCAGGCTAATTTTTGTATTTTTAGTTGACATGGGGTTTCACCATGTTGACCAGGCTGGTCTTGAACTCCTGATCTCAAGTGATCCCCCTGCCTCAGCCTCCCAAAGTGCTGGCATTACACGTGGGAGCCACTGTGCCTGGCCCAGACTTTATTTTTATATCAAAAGCTCAGATGAAAGAAGCAGTTCTTGAGGAGTCATTTTGGGTAATATTTTCCATAGTCTTCCTTGGTATTCTAAGTAACTTCTTTGGGTTAATATACTTCAGCCAGATGCGGTGGTTCATGGCTGTAATCCCAGCACTTTGGGAGGCTGAGGTGGGCAGATCACTTGAAGTCAGGAGTTCCAGACGAACCTAGGCAACTATCTCTATTAAAAAATACAAAAAATTAGCTGGACATGGTGGCAGACACCTGTAATCACATCTACTCGAGAGGCTGAGGCATGAGAATCGCTTGAACCTGGGAGGCAGAGGTTGCAGTAAGCAAGATCGTGCTACTGCACTCCAGCCTGGGCATCAGAGCAAGACTCCATCTAAAAAACAGAAAAAGAAAAGAAAGGAAAGAAAAAGCTGAAATTGGGCTACAGAGTGAGACTCCATCTCAAACGAAATAAAGGGAAGGAAGGAAGGAAAAAAGAAAGGAAGGAAGGGAGGAAGGGAGGGAGGGAGGGGGAAGGAAGGAAGGAAAAGAAAGAGAAAGAAAGAAAAAGAAAGAAGGAAAGAGCAATGCAATGCAAAAAAGCTTGAAATTGGACTACAGAGTGAGACTCCACCTTGAAAGGAAGGAAAGAAAAGGAAAGAAAAGGAAAAAGGAAGGAAGGAAGAAAGAAAAAGAAAGAAAAAGCAATGCAAAAAAGCTCAAATTGCCATAAAATTTTGGTAGGCTTATAAGGCTAAAAGTATCCAAAATGGGCTATTTTATTAAATAAAATCCTAAAAATTAATAGTCTATGCTTTAAAGCAGTTTTAGGTTTACAGGAAAAATTGAGCATAGAGCACAGTTTCCACATACTCCCCTCTCTCTACCACCCACTGCCTTGTACTACTTCATTTTTCATGGGAATCGTTTGTAAAATTTTTTAAGCCAAAATGATTTTATCTGACCCATAAATGTTCCCTCCAGAATTTCACACATGCAGCACTGGCTAAGTAAATCAGATAAATAAATTCAACGGTGTGTTTCATCAACATAGTCAATATTACTTCTTTCTGGGGAGTTCTCCTTTAATAATATGCAGCTTTCATTCCCCTCAACCCCAACTAAATCTGATATTGTTTACATGAGACAGTAGAGTATAAAGAAGTGATTCTACTCTTTATGTGAAAAGATGATTTGATTATTACAATAGACCATTGACAGCTCTGACCTCCAATAACCTGCTTTGTTATTTTATTCAGAGACGCTAAACGGTTTAATGGATCACAATTGTAAGTGAAACAGTATAGATTACAATGTTTAAACCGAGCGTGGCTGAAATAAATATACTTGTTTGATGAAAAAACATTATATTTAATTATCTTTATTAGAAAAATATTTGTACAACCCCTTTAAGGCACCTCCAATTTATCTGCTCTGATATTCTTTTTACACATTTCATCCATTTGTGCCAGTTTTAGTGCCTGGTTCTTTTTCTTTGTCTATTGCTTCTCACAGGCAAATTGGAGAACGTCTTCAATTGTATCAACTCCTTCTTCACTCTCCTTCAGAAGTTCCCACTGTTGTTGAGATAGTGTTTACCAGATGTCAGAGATAAGCTCAGGATAATTATTGACTGAATTCTAAGGATGATGAGTGGGTGTGGGATCCTGGCCTCTATATCTCCCAGGGTGGAACGTTGAGCCCAGGCTAAGTCTGGTATTTGCCTGTCCATTCATATATACAATGTGGAATTAAAGTATGCTTGGAAGTGTGCATGGGTGGAGCTCGTGAATTTGTGGGGAATGACTATGGAGTGATTATTGACTCAGATATTCCTGTGGGAAATACCTAATTATTGGTAACTATAGGAATTTTTTCTTTTCTTTTTCTTTCTCTCTCTCTCTCTCTCTTTTTTTTTTTTTTTAACAGAGTCTTGCTCCATCGCCCAAGCTGGGCCCAGCTAATTTTTGTATTTTTAGGAGAGACTGGGTTTCACCATGTTGGCCAGGCTGGTCTTGAACTCCTGACCTTGTGATCCACCCGCCTCAGTCTCCCAAAGTGCTGGGATTACAGGTGTGAGCCACCAGGCCCAGCAAGGAATTTTTTCTTGAGTGAATCAATTTTCCCTAAGAGTAGTAAGTACCCAAAAGTACCCAAATCTCTTGTGGTTGAGGGAAGGGTTGGGGGACAGTGAATGGGTAAATCTTGTCTGCCAGCTTTCTCAGAATCAAAGGAAAGAAGAAAGATGGGGTTCCACATTTGGACATGGAGACTTTCATTTAATAATTCCCTGGTTTCTGCCAGGAGCGGTGGCTCGCGCCTGTAATCCCAGCACTTTGGGAGGCCGAGGCAGGTGTGTCACGAGGTCAAGAGATTGAGACCATCCTGGCCAACATGGTGAAACCTCATCTCTACTAAAATACAAAAATTAGCTGGGCATGGTGGCAGGCGCCTGTAGTCCCAGCTACTCAGGAGGCTGAGGCAGGAGAATTGCTTTAACCCGGGAGGCGGAGGTTGGAGTGAGCCGAGACTGTGCCACTGCACTCCAGCCTGGTGCCTGGCGACAGAGCGAGACTCTGTCTCAAAATAATAATAATAATAATAATAATAATTCTCTGATTTCAGTAGTATGCCTCCTGCATTACATTTTTTTAAAAAATAAACAAAAATGGCAGTTTTGAAAAGGATCCTTCGAGAACAAAACGTTTTCAAATTTAGCATATCAAAAACCAAATTCTTGCTATTCTCCTCAAACCTCCTCGCTTGCAGTTTGCTCATCTTAATAAATGATGGCTTCCGGTTGCTCAGCATAAACTCGGGCATCATCTTCCACTCTTTTATTCCCCCTCACACTTGCACCTGATCAGTCAATAAATCCTCTTAGCTCCAACCTCAAAATGTATCAGCTTCTCACCGTCTGGTTCCAGTCACCATCGTCTCTAGTCTATTGCGGACTGTTCCACTGACAGTGATTATCCATCTGTTGCCAATGAAGACTCTATTTTATGTGCTTAGAAGAATAAGCCATTTTGTGCCTTTGTGCCTTCCTGCCATAGTTTCCTTTTTTGAACTTGAAGAGATACTCTAACTTAACTTGTGGAACCTATGAACCTCCTTCCTGTCTAACCACAGTTTTGGATCTCAACACCTAGACTTGCCCTGTGCAGAATCCTGGGAGGGAAGGTACTGATGGTGAAGGAAGGAAAAATGCAAAAGCAGTAAACCACCTGTCTGGGAATTCTGTCCCAAGCCACGCAAACAATTCCTCAGAAAATAACTGAATGGCACTGTGCTGGTCGTTTGTCCATTTGTTCTCACATCCATTCTCTGTCCTTCCCTTTACTCTGCTCTGGACTGCAGGGCACTGACCTCTGCAAACTACATTTCCAAACCAGTTTCTCTTTGACAACTGGTTTCCAGTTAGAATTGACCAGTGGGGAGGCAATGACTGGAGATCGGAGGGTGGGAAGTGGGAAATCCAGGGTATTTTTCCTCCTTTCTCTCTCTCTGCTTTGTGTGGAATCTCAGGCAGGGCTTGAGCCTTTGCCATGGTTCCAACTCTCTCCAGGCTCCCTAAGCTCTGCTTCTGCTACTTCCTCACTATGTTCCTCCCACCTTGGGAGCAATAGCAGGTTCCTGATATTTGTAAACCCTTTGTTGCCTCTCTGACCTCTGATTCCTCTTAGGTCTCCTATCGCTTTTGTGACCAAGTCCCTGCGTTGAATTTAGTCTATGAAGATACATTGGTTCTGCATTCCTGGACCCTGAATGATACTGCCACCTTTCAAATTCCTGCCACATGCTGCTAACACCTGCCCTTAGTTCTGTGCTTTTGACCAGACTTGCCTCCGCAATGCATTCTTTTTTTTTGAGATGAAGTCTCACTCTATCGCCAAGCTGAAGTGCAGTGGTATGATCTCGGCTCACTACAACCTCTGCCTCCTGGGTTCAAGCGATTCTACTGCCTCAGCCTCCTGAGTAGCTGAGACTACAGTCGCGCACCACCATGCCCGGCTAATTTTTTAGTAGGGGGGGTTTACCATGTTGGCCATGATCGTCTTGATCTCTTGGCCTCATGATCTACCAGCCTTGGCCTCCCAAAGTGCTGGGATTACCGGTATGAACCACCGCGCCTGGCCCTGCATTCTTAATACTTGTTTGCTTTCATACCTACCCTGAAAGTGTAAAATAAAAATCTCTACCTTTTATAAAAGTGAAATATTTATAGAATCCTACCCTAAGTATTTACTTCTGAAGACCAGAAATTGCAGTGATTTTAGTGAATGTCTATCAAGTGTTGGTACGGAGCTAGGCACTACAAAAATATTTTCTGGAATCCTCACCTGCAAGGTAGTTACTACTCCCTGCTTCTAAAAGGAGAAAGCCAAGGCTCCGACTCGTTAAGTAACAGGATTGCATAGCTGGTAGATGGTGAGGTGCAGCGGCACACTTTCATCTGGGTGCCACAAGTACTTTCCACTGCTCTAATCCACTTTCCTAACTCACTCCATGCCTATCATTATGTTAATCCACATTTGCTTATCCTTTTGATTTTAACAAGCACAGTAGGTTTTATTATACACTTACATAGCAATTTCAGGATCACATGAAAGACACATGAATTTAGGAAATATTAAGTACAAACAGAGAACCGATTGTGTCTTAGATCAGTACTTGTACGTGGTTGTAAATGTCATTCCAACTACCATTGGTACACTTGAACCATGGAAACAAAATGTATTTAATGAGTTAATTCTGTCATCTAAAATTAATCATACATTTTAATATCTCTTGAGTACCACAATGAAGTTCATACAGAGCAGGTACTTTCATTTATTCTACAAAAAATGGAGAATCGAAGCAGTTGTTGCTTTTCCTAATTACTGAATCTCTGTTTTGAATGGAGGAAGCTGCTTCCTGAGAAAAGAGACCCCTATCACAGGAGTTATAATGGAAGCAGGTCCCAGCCACTACAAGCTTTAAATCCAAAAGGCATCCTAATGCCCTATTTGCCCAGAAACACAAAGGCATGCACACAAGTTTATATGTTATTTTCAAGCTTCATGTCCAAAGAAACTAAAAAAACAAGGATAAACCAAAGATATGCCAAGGCTAACATATCATATGGAAATTAACAACAAATGAGAAAGAACCAATTCCATTTTAAATAGAAAATAAATAGGACCCTATCTTCCTCCTTTTTATTGTCAAGCCCTTGAACAGTGACATTCATCTTCAGTAGTTACAAATCCTCAGAAGAAATTTGGCCTAATTTCACAGGTAACACTTGCATATATACACATGTAGATTTGTAGCTTGTGGATATTTCTGTGACAAATTAATATTCCACACTGGTTTCTCCCTGCTGCCTGGATTCACTGTTGCCAATTCCTTCCAGTTTTGGCTGCCATGTGTTAAGAAATAACAAATAAATAATAGTATATTGTCAAGTAAAACACAAGCACTCTGTAAACTTCTCCAATAAAAAGAAACCCATAATCTTAGTATACATTTCAGGGCAAAGAGAAAAGATTTCTTAGATGATCTAGTGTTCTAAAAATATCTGTGCCCTGATCCCTTATAATAACAGATTTGTTAGATGATCTAGTGTTCTAAAAATATCTGTGCCCTGATCCCTTATAATAACAAAGATGATCAGAAGTTAAATAAAATTATCCTGATTTGGTCATTATACAATGTCTGCATATATTGAATGAGACATCACACTACCCTGTAATATGTACAATTATCATATGTCAATTATAATTTAAAATTAAATTTAAAAATTTTAAGTTTTCTTTGCTTACCCCAAAGCAAAGTGAAGGTATGTAGAACTTAGTTCTGATTAACTCACAAAAAAAGGGGTAAAAATAATGCTTTTTTAAAATACTCATTTTAACAATCAACAATAAATTTTTACTTTCCCAACAAATATTAAATGGCTAAAAACAAATTTTGCCATTTAATAGAAAGATTCTGTTCACCATATTAGGCCATGTTTTTAAAGTTTCAAATGTTTTCATGTGGAATTTATTATAAAATTACTTTCTAGGCTGGGCGCGGTGGCTCACGCCTGTAATCCCAGCACTTTGGGAGGCCGAGGCCGGCAGATTATGAGGCCAAGAGATTGAGACCATCCTGGCCAACATGGTGAAACCCTGTCTCTACTAAAAGTACAAAAAAATTAGCCTGGCATGGTGGTGCGCACCTGTAGTCCCAGCTACTCGGGAGGCTGAGGCAGGATTGCGTGAAACCGGAAAACGGAAGTTGCAGTGAGTCGGGATCGCACCACGGCACTCCAGCCTGGCGGGGGAGTGAGACTCTGTCTCCAAATATATATTTATTTTTTCTAGGCTTTTATTGGCTATAAAATATATTCATTACTAAGCAGATGAGTTTGTTTTTATATTGTCCTATTTTTAGATGCGTCTGGGGAAGACTTTGCATAACTTCTGGTGACTGAGCGCTGCCTCTAGAAGAGCCAATCCTGTCTTATTCCCCCAGGATCCCTCTTGCTGGCTGTTGTGAGTAACGTTGCATGAATTTGGGAGTCCACATATTTCTTTGAGATACTAATTTCAATTCCTTCAGATACGTATCCAGAAATGCGATTGCTGGGTCACATGGCAGTTTCATTTTGTTTTCTGATGAACCTTCATGCTGTTTATCTTCTTCACTCTATAGTTGTGTAGTACTCCATTCTATGGGTGGATAACCCATAATTTATTTAATCAGTCTCCTGCTGTTGAACAGTTGTATTGTTTCTGGTATTTTTCTCCTAAAAAAAATGCAATGAAAAAATTTATATTGTTTCATTCCTTATGTGTATAGATATTTCTGTAATATAAATTCTCAGAAGCGGAATTACTAGGTCAAAAGGAAAAGTGAATTGATTAATATATTAGACTGTTTCACCACAGACTTGCCAATAGAGTATATTTGCTGTATATTCTATAAACAGAAACTGATTAAGAATATTTTTACATCCATTATGAGGACACGAAGTCTACTTTTTTATATTCCAAATCACTTTTACAAAGAATGGGACACTAAATTTTTGTTTTGTTAAATAGAGGCGGGCCTATGTTGCCCCAGCTGGTCTCAAACTCCTGGACTCACGTGATCCTCCTGCCTTAGCCTCTCAAAGTTTTAAATCTTTCAAATGGCCCCCCAAAGTTTCAGTCTGTTGAGATTACAGGCAGGAGCCACTATGCCAGGGCCACACATTGCTTTTTGTTTTGTTTCTCTGCCCCCCGCGCTGGAGTGCAGTGGCGCCATCTCTGCTCCCTGCAACCTCCCGCTCACAGGCTCAAGCGATTCTCCTGCCTCAGCCTCCCAGCTAACTTTTTGTATTTTTGATAGAGACAGGATTTTGCCATGTTGGCCAGACTTGTCTCAAACTCCTGACCTCCAGTGATGCTCCTGCCTCAGCCTCCCGGAATGCTGGGATTACAGGTGTGTGCCACCTCACCCAGCTGACCAAATTAGTTTTGATTAGAGTGTCTAAATACCCTTCTATACCTTCATACTTATTGCATTTCTTTGAGAAAAAAATTAGTAGCAGAAATGATGTAATACTTTATGTCCCTATTCTCTTTATGTTTTAATTCTATTTAATAAGTATTGTTGCTTACTAATCCAAGCTCAAAAAACATGCATTAAAAACCCATATTTAAAAAATTTAGTGATACTGTAAGAAATATTCTTTTGAAAAACAGTCTGTGTGAGTCCCTAAATTTCTCAAGTTGTCTAGCATCAGTGGCTAAAACAATATGTAAAAATAAAAA
This sequence comes from Plecturocebus donacophilus, assembly GCA_004027715.1. Lineage (NCBI taxonomy): Eukaryota > Metazoa > Chordata > Mammalia > Primates > Pitheciidae > Plecturocebus > Plecturocebus donacophilus. The sequence goes on along the minus strand of PVKP010009880.1, from coordinate 22,710 downwards.
CAGAAAAAAGAGCAGTAGTCAGTAACTCATCACTTAAATGGATAGCTTGAAATAGAAATTCCTAGGCAAATTCTATGACACATACTGTAGAAAATGTTACATTCACCAAATCAGAATTGGTTCTGGGTCATCAAAAGAGTGGTTGTTACCATCATTTAGTAACTTGAGGTTTGTCAATTTGAGGTGCTATGTAAATTGAAGGCATTTGTTTTACCGGAGAAAAAAAAAACAATTTGGGTTTAATTCTAGCTCTGCCATTTGCTTTGTGTGTGACCTTAAGCAAATTAACCTCTCCAAGCCTCAGTATTTCCATCTATAAAATGGGGCTGCCGTGCTCACTTCGGCAGCACATATACTAAACAGTGGAAAAATATAGAGAAGATTAGCATGGAACCTGGGCAACAATGACATGCAAATTCATGAAGCATTCCATATTTTTAACAGACAACCCCTACAGAATGGGAGAAAATTTTTGCCATCTATCCGTCTGACAAAGGTCTAATGTCCAGAGTCTATAAGGAACTTAAAACAAATTTATGAGAAAAAAAAAAACTCCATTAAAAAGTGGGCAAAGGACATGCATAGACACTTCTCAAAAGAAGACATTCATGCAGCCAACAAACATGAAAAAAAACTCAACATCACTGATCATTAGAGAAATGCAAATCAAAACCACAATGCAATGCCATCTCATGCTAGTCAGAATGGCTATTATTAAAAAAAACAAGAAACAACAGATACTAGTGAGGTTGTGGAGAAAACGAAACACTTCTACACTGTTGGTGGGAATGTAGATTAGTTCAACTATTGTGGAAGACAGTGTGGTGATTCCTCAAAGATTTAGAAACAGAAATATTATTTGATCCAGCAATCCCATTACTAGGTATATATCCGAAGGAATAAAAATCATTCTATTATAAAGATACATGTATGTATATGTTCATTGCAGCAATACTCACAATAGCAAAGATATGGGATCAACCCAAATGGCCATCAACAGTAGACTGAATAAAGAATATGTGGTACATATACACCATGGAATATTATGCAGCCATATAAAGAAATGAGATCATGTCCTTTCCAGGGACATGGATGGAGCTGGAAACCGTTATCCTCAGCAAACTAACACAGGTACAGAAAACTAAATACCACATGTTCCACCACAAGTGGAAGCCGAACTATGAGAACACATTGGGGGAAACAACACACACTGAGGTCTGTTGGGGATGGGTGTGAAGGAGGGAGAGCATCAGGAAGAACAGCTAACAGGTACTGGGCTTAATGCCTGGGTGATGGGTTGATCTGTGCAGCAAACTACCATGGCATATGTTTACGTATGTACAAACCTGCATATCCTGCACATGCACCCCAGAACTTAAAATAAAAGTTGATTTTTAAAAATAGGGCTGCCAGGCATCATAGCTTATGCCTGTAGTCCCAACTACTCAAAATGCAGAGGCCTGAGGATCACTTGAGCTAAGGGGTTCCAGGCTGTAGTGTGCAATGATCGTAACTGTCAATAGCCACTACACTCCAACCTGGACAACACAGAAAGGGCTAATAGTAGTAGCTACTCCACAGAATAGCTCTTCATGGAGAAAATTAAATTGAATAGCACTTATAAAGTACTTATCAGAGGGTGTAGTATATAGCATGCCTTCTACTAATAGTTAAGTATAATGAACATTCTCTGATTTCAAGTTTTTCCAACATATTATGTTGCATTGCTAATCCTTCATTATAAAATGTACTTGGCCATTTGAGATGGCTTACACTTATAATCCCAGAAATTTGGGAGGCCATGTAGGGAGGATCATTTGAAGCCAGGAGTTCCAGAGCAGCCTGGGCAATGAAGTGAGACCCTGTCTTTACAATAAATAAATAAATAATAGAGTGCGGTGGTGTGTGACTATAGTCCCAGCTACTCAGGAGGGTGAGGCAGGGAAATAATTTGATTGCCCAGGAGTTCAAGGCTGTGGTGAGCATTCTAACCTGGGTGATAGAGCAAGGCGCTTTTACTTAGAAAAAACAAAAAAGTCCTTAAAAAAATTTTTAAAACCTGACGCAATCTGATGTGAGAAAGACTGCCTCTGAAGCCCAGGAAATCTGAGTAACAAATACGGATTCTTGGCTTAATGATCTAGTACTCTAGGCCTCTGGTTTTCAAACTGAGTTCTGTGGAATCCTGTTTTTGTTGTTTTTGCTGTTGTTGGCTTTCTTTGAGACAGAATTTTGCTGTGTCGCCCAGGATGGAGTGCAGTGGTGAAATCTCAGCTCACTGCAACCTCCGCCTCCTGGGTTCAAGCAACTCTCCCATCTCAGCCTCCTGAGTAGCTGGGATTACAGGCGCCCACCACCACACCCAGCTAATTTTTGTATTTTTAGTAGAGATGGGATTTCACCTTGTTAGCCAGGCTGGTCTTGATCTCCTGACCTCAAGTGATCTGCCCACCTCAGCCCCTCAAAATGCTGGGATCACAGGTGTGAGCCACTACGCTCGGCCCAAATCCTAAGATTCTAAGGAGGTAGTTTAGAGGTTCACAAATATTTGATTTGAATTTTACATTAAAACTATGATTTAGGACCAGGTGCAGTGGATCATGCCTGTAATCACAGCATTTTGGGAGGCCGAGGTAGACAGATTGCTTGAGGACAGGAGTTCAAGACCAGCTTGGCCAACATAGCAAAACCCTGTCTCTGCTAAAAATACAAAAAAAAAAAAATTGCTGAGCAGGGTGGTGCACACCTGTAATCCCAGCTACTTAGGAGGCTGAGGCATGAGAATCACTTGAACCTGGGAGGCAGAGGTTGCAGTGAGCCAAGATTGCACCACTGAACTCTAGGCTAGGCAACAGAGCGACAGTCTGTTTCAAAATAAATAAGTAAATAAATGAATAAAATAAAAAGTAATTAATTAATTGAAAAACAAAACTACGATTTAGAAAACAAATTGAATTCTCAATGTGTTATACAGACATATCCTGGAGGTTACCAACAAATGGATACTTATGCTACCAGATAATTCATTTTGTATAGACCTCAGAATAAAGCTTCCTCTGCCATCTGTTTAATTGAAGAGTATCAAGAAAATCAAGCTATTAAATATCTGCTAGAATGTGAATGAGTTAGAATGTTCCCCACACTTTATAGCCAAAACAAATACAGGTGTAAATTATATGCAAAGGCCATCTATAACCTCAATTTCATATTTGGCCTGATTAAAACAGGTTCCTTGTTCTTGCTGATTTATTTGCTAAAAATAAATGCTGTACTTTGCAATTAACTAAATTCATGCTATAAAACAGCTTGTCATTAGATTTCATCTTTGAACAAACAATCTCGTGGTTAAAAGTGTATGGAGCCGGGTACAGTGGCTCACGCCTGTAATCCCAGCACTTTGGGAGGCTGAGGTGGGTGGATTGCCTGAGGTTAGGAGTTCCAGAACAGCCTGGCAACATGGGGAAACCCTGTCTCTACTAAAAATATAAAATTTAGTGTAGCATGGTGGTGGACACTTATAATCTCAACTACTTGGGAGGCTGAGGCACAAGAATCTTTTGAACCTGGGAGGCGGAGGTTGCGGTGAGCCAAAATTGCACCAAGGCACTCCAGCCTGACAACAGAGCAAGAGTCTGTCTCAAAAAAAAAAAAAAAAAAGTATGGAAAGTGCTTCTTGGGAGGCTGGGGCAGGAGGTTGTTTGAGCCCAGGAATTTGAGGCTGCAGTGTGCCATGCTGCTTCACTGCACTCCAGCCTGGGTAACAAAGCAAGACTTTGTCTCAAAAAATTAAAAAAAAAAAGGCTGGGCATGGTGGCTCATGCCTGTAAGCTAGCACTTTGGGAGGCCAAAGTGGGTGTCTCATTTGAGGTCAGGAGTTTGAGACCAGCCTGGCCAACATGGTGAAACCTTGCCTCTACTAAAAATAAAAAAAAATTAGCCTGGTGTGGTGGCAGGCGCCTGTAGTCCCAGCTACTCGGGAGGCTGGGGCAGGAGAATCGCTTGAACCTGGGAGGCGGAGGTTACAGTGAGCCGAGATCATGCTACTGCACTCCAGTCTGGGCAACAGAGCAAGACTCTGTTTCAAAAATAAATAAATTAATTAAGTATTTAAAATAAAATAAGATAAAGGTTGCAGTTAGGTCACGTAGAACAAATGTACAATTGAAGATAAATATGTGCATATATATACATATATATGTATATGTGTGTGTGAGTGTGTGAAATATATATATATATGTACAAGTAAAAAATGTGGAATGGGCCAGGCACAGTGGCTCACGCCTGTAATTGCAACACTTTGGCAGGCTAAGGTGGGTGGATCACTTGAGTCCACAAGTTCACAATCAGCCTAGTCAACATAGTGAAACCCCATCTCTATTTAAAAGAAAAGAAAAAAAAGAAAGAAAAGAAAAGAGATAGTGAGAAAGGAAGGAAAGAAACAAGAAAGGGAGGAAGGAAGAAGGGAAGAAGGAAGGAAGGAAGGAAGAAGGGAGGGAAGAAAAAAGAGAGAAAAGAAAAGGAGGGAGGGAAGGAAGGAAGGAAAGAAGAAAGGAGGAGAAAGGGGAGAAAGAAAGGTTGCAGAATTTGATTTAAAAAATACAACATTATATGCTCTGATTTCTCTTCATAACGACTAAATCTTTCACCTTTTACTAAAGATTTCCATGGAGAGGAACAATTATGAGTTTATAACTGAATTTTTTGATGTCCTGCTTAGACAGGGCTTATAAAAAATACATTATATACTTGTTCCTCACTCCTATAATATTTGTAGTCCATAGAATAAGCAGTTTCCCTAGTGGCATGGAAAAGGGAAAGTTTAAATTATCCCTGACTACGGATTTGTGGTCATGATCAGGTACCAAGGGATTTAGACGTAGGTACTGTTCTTAAAGAGTTAGGCAGACAGAGAGGGGCAGGGAAATGAAAGAGACCACAATTCCTGGACCATGAAGCAAAGCAGCTTATGATGAGGTTTAAGCACATTAAGACTCGCTTGTTTAACTTATTCTAAGAATAAAAATGGACTGCACAGTCAGAACAGCGAAAGAAGAAGCACATAGCTTCAAATGTGAGTTATAGCTTCTTTCACTTAATACAGAGAGGAATCTGGAGACTGATTTGGGCACCAAGCCTTGTATGATTTGAAGCAAAACGGCAAACAGCCATTAGAAGAACCAGCACTCTGTAACTTTCCCCCATAAATATAAATGTCATATTCTTTGAGCAAAACTACATTGAATTGCAAGCAAATCATACACCACCAATCTTTGCATACGCTGTAACTCACAAGTTACTAGACATATATGATAAGCCCAGAAGCCAGGAATCATATTAAGCTAAAAAGGGCCACTGGGTGCAGTGGCTCATGCCTGTAATCCCAGCACTTTGGGAGGCTGAGGCGGGTGGATAACGAGGTCAGGAGTTCAAGACCAGACTGGCCAACAGAGTGAAACCCCATCTCTACTCAAAATTAAAAAAGTTAGCCGGTCATGGTGGTGCACGTCTGTAGTCCCAACTACTCGGGAGGCTGAGGCAGGAGAATCGCTTGAACCCAGGAGGCAGAGGTTGCAGGGCGCTGAGGTCAGGCCACTGCACTCCAGCTGGGTGACAGAGCGAGACTCTGTCTCAAAAAAAAAAAAAAAAATTAAAAAGGGCCTAGAAGAAAGGCATGCACAGTGGCATATTAATTAACACTAGAAAGATTTGAGAACAAATACTAATTAAAGCTGATTTGCATTAAACAAGACTACATACAAAAATTTGTCTTAGTATCTTTTCTTATACAGTTATGTATACTGTTATAGAAAGATGTCCAAGATACATTGCCCTTGATAAAGGCAGGATAGAAAATGGATTGTTCATTTCATAGAATATATAAATAAAATAATACCTAGGCCTCAATGAATGACTTTAAATTGTTCCTGAAGATCTTGTCACTAAATGAAAAAGTATTTTCATTTGTGGAGCCCAAATTTTGTCCTAAAATTGTTAACTATTTCAAGGTGGCCACAGCAGAGCATTAAATCAGGTTTGAGGCCCTTGTAAGTGTGGGGCCCAGGGTGAATACACAGGTGTGGGTCCACAAAACTAGTCTTGAAAATTGATAAGGAAAACATGAAGGCTCTAGTATACAATGGAAAAAGGCTATGAAAAGACAATTTCTAGTACAGAATGTTAAACTTCCTGTAAACAAAAGAGATTACTGTAAGATTATTACATTTATGAGCCTAGTTTCAAGTCAGACTAACATAAAACACCAACACATTTAATATCTAATCTGTACTAACCATAGTATTCATGATTACAAAGATAAAAATAAGTAATATAACATTCTAGACATCTTTGAGTTTTTTTTTTTTTTTTTCGAAGAAAGGGAAGTGCAAAAGAACCTCCCAGTTTTTAACAGGAGGATTATGGTTTGCTGTGTTTTGTTTATTCTTTGTGCTCTATTTCTTTTGTACTTTCATTTTTTTTAAACCTAAGCATGTATGGTAACAAAACAACAAGAACAAAACTACTCTCTCTTGCCCAACCCCCAAACCCAGACTCTAATATAGATGAATCTTCTGAATCAACTAATTAAACCTGATCTTGAAGCATTAGAGATACATGACTGAGCAAATAGAAAACAAAATATATTAAGCTGATGCATGTGATTTTTTTAAAAAAAGAGATTACTGTAAGATTATTATGTTTATGAGCCTAGTTTCAAGTCAGACTAACATAAAACACCAACACATTTAATATCTAATCTTTAGTAACCATAGAATTCATGATTACATAAATAAAAATAAGTAATATAACATTCTAGACATCTTTGAGTTTTTTTTTTTTTTTCAAAGAAAGGGAAGTGCAAAAGAACCTCTCAGTTTTTAACATCTCCCACCCCCAGTATGTTTGTCTAAATGATGAGAAAATACACCAGGGGAGAAACGAACACTGCAAAAGCATGAAACCGTTAGCAGATGCAACAACTCCTGGGAATGAGACTTGGGAAGAAGAGAGAGAAAGGGAAAGATTGAGAAAGAAGTTAGGAGAATTAGAAGACTCTTAAAGAAGAGGAGGATCAGATAGAGATGGTGAGTCAAGTGTTTCCCAAATGACCCCGTGACTCTCACATAAGGCCACTGTGAAGGTTTCACGGCCTAATTCATGTCACATGCTTACCATAGTAGGCACTCAGTAAGAGTTAACTATTATAACTATTGATGGTTATGCTTCCTATTGTGAATCAATACATTAGCATTCTTGCAGCTAAATTAGTCTCCTGTGTTTTTGGTTAGGGTGCATATATTCCCTGGAACCCAGTCTCATGTGGATGGTCTAATACACTGAATTTCCAATACTATAAAACTAAGACAAGGTGCGGAGACATACTGATGTTTTACTGGATTGCCACCCTATACAGATCAAAATTTTGTAAAATGAGGAATGAAAAATGCACAGTCTTTGATTCTTAAATTTAGAGCTTCATGATAAAGATTTAATTCTGAGGTTGACCATGAAAAGTGCAATAATTTAGCAGACCCATGGAAATGTAAGATGTCTGTTTTGTATTTCAAATAAAACATGGAAAATATTGGAAGCAACCTTTGAAATGAATGTTATTTTAGCCAATTAATGAAAATAGTAGCTGAGAAAGAGAAACACACTCCTTGACATCATAAGCTGGCCCGGCACTGGCAGTTAGGCCACAGTGTTTTCCTGTGAAACTGAAACAATTTCACAAAACATCAACATCATATAAAGTCACTCTGTGACCATGATGAATAAAGACAAAAATAAGGCTTCTCATAATCATGTCTGAATACAGACAAAGCTTGAACATTGCCCAAGCCTCAAAATACCAAATATCTCCCTATCCTGGCAAATATTAATATAAGTGCCTGCTTTTTTTTTTTAACCAATTACACCTTTAGCATAGGTCTGGTCTTCTCTTCTCTTTGATAAAATATGGTAAGATATCTAATCATAGAATTTCACCTACATCCTGAGAGTATAATGGAGAGCAAACCTGGCTTCCTTAAACCCTTCAAAATCACCTGACATAAGCCCAAATCCTAGAAAGTTTTTCCAACACTCCTGCGCTGTAATATCCTACAGTTCCCTGTGGCGTCTGTTCTTCCTCACTACAGTGAGTGATCAATCCACTTTGTTTAACTGTGAGCATATCCCTAGTGACTTTTGGCTAAAGGGCATTGATATAGTCATATTTGAAATATATTTCCCAATCTCTTTTTTTTTTTTTTTGAGACAGAGTCTTGCTCTGTTGCCTGGCTGGAGTGCCATGGTGCAATCTCGGCTCACTGCAACCTCCGACTTCTGGGTTCAATCCATTCTCCTACCTCAGCCTCCCAAGTAGCTGGGACTAGAGGCACACGCCACCACGCCCAGATAATTTTTATATTTCTAGTAGAGACGAGATGTCACCATGTGGGCCAGGCTGATCTCAAACTCCTGACCTTAGGTGATCCCCCCGCCTCAGCCTCCCAAAGTGCTGGGATTACAGGTGCGAGGCACTGTACCTGGCCCCAATTTTTAATAAGTAGTTCACTTTGGCTTTGTCAAAACAGGCACAGAAAGGTGCATTCAGATTTCAGCTTTTGCTCCTGGCATGGAGAGAAGATGATATTCCTATGCCAACTCAAATAAGCCCTTCTTCTAAGTTCACATACATTTTAACCACAAACTATAAATATGTGATGGCAAGTTTATGAACAAAAATGTTCCAAAAAATAGGGCTATGGTCTGAATGTGTCCCTGACCCCCGCCCCCCGACACACACAGACCAGTTCACACGTTGAAACCTAATCCCCAGTGTGATAGCATTATGAGGTAGGGCCTCTGGGAGATGATTAGGTCAGGAGAGCAGAGCTCTCATGAGATTAGTGCTCCTACAAAATCGGCCCAAGGAAGCTTGCTCCTCCTTTCCACCACGTGAAGGCAGAGCAAGAAGGCACTTCTATAAAATTAGAAAGCTCTCACCAGAATCTGCAAGTGTCTTGATCTTGGATTTCTCACCCTCCAGATCTGTGAGAAGCAAATTTCTGTTGTTTGTAAGCTGCCCTGTTGATAGTATTTTTTTGTGCCACTTGAAACGTACTAAGACAGACTGAAAGCAACTCCAACCCATTGATTATAGTCATGAGTTTCATATGCAAAATTGCTCATACCAACAGGCTACTCACTGTCTTTTTTACAAACTCTTAAATGTTAACAAATTTGGTCTTTAGTTGTGATCCAGACCTACACATCACTAGTTCTTCTTGGTGTTAAGACAGTTGTTTGTTAAGTAGGAAAACAGCAGTCCCTCAAGAACAGACTATCAGCTGATAGTCCATTGTCCTTTTGTACCGAATACTATTTTTTTTAGCAATTGTTCTTGTTAGAACTGCTTTTTCAATGCTCTTAGGACAATCATATTTGCAATTTCTATAGCGATAATCACTGAAGATCTTTGGGAAGAATGATAGAATAATTCCTTATACATCCAACATTCCAAAGATGAAAGCATGCAAATAACCAGGTTTTTGAGAATGAGAGGGGTTGGAGTCAGTAAATGAGATAACATAAAATTAGCTAATTATTTTATTGAATTTCTGGTAGTAATATATTTAGCATAAAGTTGTGTAAAATTTTTATACTCTCTACATCTTTAGTAAAATGTGGGACTATCTGTTCTTCAAGTCAACAAACATCTGTTACTTACTGATTGAATTAAATTGTCACTCTTATTGATGACCCTAATGCAGTCATTGCAAAGTCCTGACGTGCCTTACAAACTGTAAAAAAAAAAAAAAAGATAGTGTGTACAACAATAGAAGCAAGTTTTTAAAAATGTTTTACTCTTTTGAAAATAATACATGCGTATTATGTATTGTGACATTCATCTGCTAGTCTAGATAAATGAAACTTTCTGTAAATCCACTCTAACATTCAGTTGCAATCTCCTTTTTTTTTTTTAAAGACAGGGTCTTGCCTTGCCACCCAGGCTGAAGTACAGTGGCACAATCACAGCTTGCTGCAGCCTTGATTTCCCCAGCCCAAGTGATCATCTTGCTTCAGTCTCCCAAATAGCTGGGACTACAGGTGCACCACCCCATCTGGCTAAATTTTCTATTTTTTTGTAAATATTTGTATTTTTTGTAAAGATTTTGTAAAGGATCTCACTATGTTGCCCAGGCTTGTCTTGAACTCCTGGACTCAATCAATCCACCCACGTTGGCCACCCAAAGTGCTGGGATTACAGGCATAAACCAGCATGCCCTTCTGAAAATGGCATCTTTTAACCTCTGTAATCGCCTTTCATATCTCTCAACACAATTTAACCTAATGAGAAAACCAGCAGATGAAGTCCCATAGTCGGATGTCCCACAATATAACTGACCAGTACTTCTCAAAACTTTCAAGTTTATCAAAAACATGGAAAACCTATAAAAGATCATAGGATGATATAGCTTGGCTGTGTCCCCACCCATAATCTTATTGTGAATTATAATCCCCATTTGTCAAGGGCAGGATCAGGTGGAGGTAAATGGATCATGGGGGTATCTTCCCCATGCTGTTCTCATGATAGTGTGTGAGTCTCATGAGATCTGATGATTTTATAAACATCTGGTATTTCCGCTACTTGCACTTCTTCCTGCTGCCTTATGAAGAAGGTGCCTTGTTTGTCTTTTGCCTCACACCATGATTGTAAGTTTCCTGAGGCCTCCCCAGCCACGCTGAACTGTGAGTCAATTAAACCTCCTTCCTCTGCAAATTACTGAGTCTCTGGCAGGTCTTTACAGCGGTCTGAAAATGGACAGGAGAAGCCTAAGGAGACATGACAACTAAAGGTAATGGGGGACTCTGGAACCAAAAAAGGACATTAGATTAAAAGCAAAGAAAATCTGAATAAAGTATGAGTGTTAGTTAATAATAAACAAAAATTGTGGATTTTCACTCATCTTGTATTACTTTGAAATATACTTGTTTCAGAAGATGTAGAATTACAAGTTATGGTCTGTTGCTTCAGAACTGAGTAACTCATTCTGGTGGTAATAAGAGCCATGGCTATTTTTCTGTCTAATTTCTGTTCTGGCCAACAAAACTGGTCCTAGACCAGAAATGAATTTTCAACAAGTGTACTTTCTTTTCAGAAAATAATTTTAGTTGTTTTCTTGAAATATAGTTGTTTTAAAAGAAACACATGCTACTTATGTTTTAAAAATACTCTCAAACCCAATGTTTAACTACATATCTAGGAACTCTAGATCATGGGCTATTCTTCAGGAAATTTATTCCCTTGTTTAAAAATATTTATTATAGTAAGATCAATTAAAAAGCAATGGACATTGAGAGGTAAACTACAAATAGCTCAATGTTACATGCTCCTGGTATTTTCTCCATCCAGGTTATGTATGAGTGGCAAATAGCTTATTTCCCACTTACAAGCTTTAAGCTATTTCCCACTTATTTCCCAATCAAAACAATATGATTTTCGTAGGAAAATATTTAAAAATTTGGAAGAACATGCTACTAAGTAATTTAAATTCTTAAAACCATCAACAAAATTTGATTAACATTCAAAATCTTGAAGCTGTTTATGAGTCCTTAAGTCCAACCATTCAGTTAGAAACAAATGAGATCCTCTCCAGAATTATTTTAGCAGTTATTTCTCAAGTTACATTAAGATTCTTTTTCATTAATATTTGATTTAGTACTACATTTGCTGTACAAATTTCTTCTTCATTTCAATTAACGTATGAAATAATAGAAAATTTAATTGGCCAAATGTTTTCCAAAGTATCTGAAGTCTTTTCTCAATATGTGCAAGGAGAAAAATAATAATTCAAAATAATTGTCACATTGTTGTAATTCACCAAATCCTTGACTCCTCCAGAGCAAAAACATCTATTGCTTATCTTTCTGATTCTCACTGACTCTTAACATAGTGCCTTGCTTACAATAAGTACTCAACAAGTAATGAAGAAATAAACAATAATGTAAAGGACAATTTCACTTTGTGAAAGATATTTGAATTTTTGATAGCCCAGTTACATTCTTTATATTAAAATTATTTCTATTTCTTGACAAATACCAACCAGTGGCAGAGGGTAATACCTTAGCTTGTTATAAAAGAAAAACTAAACTGTGATAAAAATTTTTTTTTCTGTAGCTAATCCATAAAATCCCAAATCATACACAGGTAACCAAATATTGACTATAGTGTGATTGCACTATGTAAAATAAAATAAATATAAAAAACTAGCATGAGTTACATTATTAAATATTGCTATCTTTGAATGATGAATATATTTTTGGGTTTACATTAATAGAATCTGGAATAAGGGGTAGCTATACTTCTAGATTTTAGGATCTATTACTTCAATGGTATTACACAATGTCTCTGCATCTCCCAAAATATCTTTCAAGTGACATGGTGCAAGAGCATTATTTCCTCATTATGCTTCTCTAAAACATATTTTTCCTTCATAAGTAAATGTCCTCATATTTATTCCTGTTATAACTGTTCAGGTATATATACATGTTGCATAAATTTCCACCCTCATATGTAATTTTCCAGGGTCATTTTGAATTCTAATTCAGTTTCCCAAGATATCAGTAGTCCCTCCAAATTCTGTATCTTTAACATGCCTAAGCATTTTCACAGTTCTTCATCAAAATCCCTAACACATGCAATAATCACAAGTAGCATCCATTGCCATAATCCTAATTCAAATGCCGTTGTGATAATTATGCCATAAATAGACAATGCAGTTAGTTAAATTCAAATCCAAGTAGGGTCTAGTTATGATTCTGTTAGGTTTCTTTTTTTTTCCCTTTAGCTAACAAAGTGCTCAATAGAAAAACTTTTTCAAAGATTAAGTTTGGCCAGGCCTGTTGGCTCACTTCTATAATCTCAGCATTTTGGAAGGGTAAAGAGAGAAAATTGCTTTGAGGCCAGGAGTTCAAGACCAGCCTGGGCAATATAGCAAGACCCCATATCTATAAAAACATTTTAAATTAGCTGGGTATGGTAGTGCTTGCCTGTAGTCTCAGCTACTCAGGAGACTGAGGTGGAAGAATTGCTTGGGCCAAGGAGTTCAAAGCTGTAGTGAACTTGGATTACACCACTGCAATCCAGCCTGGGAGACAGAGTGAGATCCTATCTCTTAAAAAAAAAAAAAAGTAAGTTTGTTTTTACATCTAAAATTAGACACAGTTCATATATCTTCAAAGCTATGTACATATACATTTTAATTTACAAATACATATACTTAGTTATCAAGAAATATGTACTATTTTATGGAGTGTTTGAACTGAATGCTTGACAACTCTATACCAGGAAACTCACACTAGGACTCAAAATGACACAGATACTACTAGGCTTAGAACAGATCTATTGAGAGAATAGCTGACTGTTGGTGACCTAATTCTCTTAACACTTACCACTTACACTGAAGCCAGAAACAGATGTGAACAATGTTATTCTTTTCTTTAACAAAGACATTTTTGAAAGAGAAGGATGAAAAATATGACTAAGATATTTTTTGAGTTATATGAACAAACTGGGTGAGTTATTTTTAAAAATCAACTGGAAGTAGTATGTCATGTGTTCATCCCAAGGCTGAGAAGCATGACCCAAGACTAAGAGGTAGCGTTTGTAGCTTCTTTCGAGCCTGGAAAGGCAGCAGGAAACTATAAGGACCACCTGGTGGCAGAGGACCAGAGAACGTGGGTATGTTCTAAAGTCAATGGGGAAGATCAGGTGGGAACTGTCCTTGAAGCTGCCTGCAGCCTCAGTGCCCATCAGACAACAGCTCTGCAGAGCCAGCAAGGCGACCACCTGGGACAAAGGACCAGCCCCATCCCTCTATTTTCTGAGACCCAGGAGCCTAGAATTCTTGTGTAATTCCGTTGAGGTAAAGAAGGAGCCCCTAACTAACTGAGGTTGGCTTTCCTCCTCAGTTTCACCTCAAAGCAGATTAAGTTTGATTTAGGGAAATAAGGCTCTGTGGCTTTTTGTACTGACTGTTTAGTGCTCACTAAATATGGTTTTGGTTTTTTGGGAGTTTTTTTGGCGACAGGGTCACCCAGGCTGGAGTGCAGTGGCACAACCAGGGCTCACTGCAGCCTCAACTTTCTGGGCTTAAGTGATCCTCCTGCCTCAGCCTTCCTAATACCTAGGACTATCGGTGTGTGCCACTACACTCGGAAAAATGGTTTTAAAAAAATTTCAGTAGAGATGGGCTTGCAGCACGCTGCCTGCTGATCAGGAGTGACCCTTCTGCCTTGGCCTCACAAGGTGCTGGGGAATTACAGGCCACTGTGCCAAGCCCATGATCACATTCATTTGTGTAATATGGTTTTAAATTTCTCAATAAGGAAAACCAGAATAGAGTAGGAATACCACTCTCTGGATGAGCATTCCCAACTACTTTCACTGGTATTTTCTGTTCCTGGAGTGTGGTGATCAGTAAATCTTAAATTTATTTCTTCAGATCAAAAGTAGACTATAATGGGCACAAGATGTGTTTTTACCCTCTCTACTGTTTTTTAATTCTAATTTTTGGAAATGAAGTCTCGCTCTGTCACCCAGGCTAGAGTGCAGTGATGCAATCTGGGCTCACTGCAACCTCCACCTCCTGGGTTCAAGCGATTGTCCTGACTCAGCCTCCCAAGGAACTGGGATTACAGGCACCCATCACCATATCTGGCTAATTTTTGTATTTTTAGTAGACATGGAGTTTCACCAAGTTGGCCAAGCTGGTCTCAAACTCCTGACCTCAAGTGATCTGCCTGTTCCAGCTTCCCAAAATGCTGGTACTACAGATGTGAGCCACTGCACTTGGCCAATTTTTGTATCTTTAGGCCAGGCTCTGCTTCTGAACTCAGGATCACATATTCAGCTGGTTGTTGCACATGGTCAAGAACTACAAATGGCCTGAGATCTTACCTTAGTTTCAAGTTAACTAATTTACCTGACACAATTTTATAAGCTCTGCCAGAAGACATGAGACTCTGGAGTCAAAAACAAAGGGCTTTATTATTCACAGAAGAGGAAGCATGAGCCTCATGTTTGCATCTGTGCATTTACCTCCAAGACTCCACAGTGAGGATGGAAAGGTGGGCTCAGGTAGATGCTGCACAGACTGTGGGTTTGTCTCATAGCTAAGGAACCCTGAACTTACCTGAACTTTGAAACTCCCAATCTTTTTTTTTCCTTTCTTTTTTCTGAGATGGAGCCTCACCCTGTCACCCAGGCTGGAGTGCAGTGGCACAATCTTGGCTCGCTGCGACCTCCACTTCCCAGATTCAAGTGATTCTCCCGCCTCAGACTCCTGAGTAGCTGGGATTACAGGCACCCACCACCACATCCGGCTAATTTTAATTTTTTCAGTAGGGACAAGGTTTCACCATGTTGGCCAGGCTGGTCTCGAACTCCTGACCTGAGGTGATCTGCCCAGCTTGGTCTCCCAGAGTGCTGGGATTACAGGCATAAGGCACTGTGCTCATCCCATACCCCCGTTTTTTTTTATACAGGTCTTGCTCTATCACACAGGCTGGAGTGCAGTGGCATGATCACATCTGACTGCAGCCTTGACCTCCCCAGGCTCAAGTGATCTTCTTATCTCAACCTCCTGAGTAGTTGGGACTACAGGCATGTGCCACTACATCCAGCTAATTTTTGTATTTTTTTGTACAGACAGGGTTTCATCATGGTACCCAGGCTGACTTTGAACTTTTGGGCTCAAGTGATCTACTTGCCTTGACCTCCCAGAGTACTGGGACCATAGGCATAAGCCACTGCACCCAACCCTAAACTCCCAATCTTTTAAAGGAGCTGATAGCTAACCTACCCAACCTTTACCTTGGAGAGAAACATTATTGGAGAAACGTCTTGGATGGAAAAAAAAAGATCCTGCTCTCTTCCCTGGAGGGAAATGCTATTTCAATCTTTTAAGGCTGTTCACCAAGCAAACATCTTTGAAAGAGGTTATCCAGAAATAAAGCTGCCACAATAACCCCAAAACCCATGAAGAATTGTCTCCCAACAGATATTTCTCCAGGTTTCTTTAACATATACTTCACCTAATACCTGGTATAAAACAGATGCTTAGTTAAAATTTGTTGGTTAATATGCCAAAGAAAAACTAGTGCTTAAAGAAGAGGGTCAAAGGTATCAAGCACCACACAGAGATGAAATAAAAGAATAATTGGAAAATGCCACTGAATTCAACACTGAGAAAGTTACATCAGTAAAAATGTAAAGCAATAGATGAGTCTATGTAAGATGAGGTGTGGAGGAAAAAAATATGAGAGCTGATGTTCTCATCAAAAAAGTTAAGGGGCCAAGAGCTGTTGTTCATGACCTATAAAATAAGAAATGGATGTCAAAGTGTGTTGTTTACAGCTGCAGAGATTGACCAGAGGAAGGACTGAGAACTGTAATGTAGCTTTTTTGGAGGGGAATATAATGGAATTAAATCTTCATCTTTCCCTTTGGGAAGTCAAAAGACAATGTCTACATTTCTTTACTCAAGAGATAGCAGTGTGAACAAGTTACAAAAATGGGAGTGACCAAAGGAAGAATAAAGAACAGAAACAGTTATAGCTAGTGGCTACTGGATAGTAGAACTAATACGGGGAAATTTGTGTGGGAGACTACTGCTTCCTGTCATAAACTCATCTGTAGCTCAGTTTCCTCATGTGTAAAATGGTGATAATCACTCCTACCTTAGAGATTATTGTGAGGATTAGCTGAGTTAACACATGCAAAGGGCAATAAACAACACTAGACACATAACAAGCATTCAATTTATTTACTTTGTATTGTTTTAGTCCTGTGCGTATGTTAATTTGATAAAAATTTTAATTGAAAAAGTGAGGCATTAGAGTTATTAAATGTGAACTACTTTTTCCAGACTCTAGCTAGAACGGGGTATAGGATATAAGAGCTATCGTTCTGTTTTGTGTTAAGATTAGAGACTATTGAATTTGCTTATAGACTGAATGATAGGAACCAATAGAAAAAACATGTTGAAGGTACAAGAGAAAAGTAACTGACAAGGTCTCTGAGGAGATAAGAGGGGGTGGAATTCAAAGCACCGGTTGAGATTTTTTGCGTGGAGCAAGCAAGTGTCAGTCCTGAGGACAAAAATAATGGGGCTGCAAGATTATTAAATTAGGGGCTATGATTCATTTACCTTTAGAACTTCAGGGTTTAGCATAATGGTAGGGCTAAGACAATCTCACCATACACTCCTCTTGAACCCTTTTAAATTTTGTATACTTGTATAAGTACCACCAATAAAATAAAGAACAAGACTTTAATTATCCAGCAAACTATCACATACAAATCTTCTTTGTTTAAAATCTTGTAATTCATAATTCTTATTCCTTTTTCTTCTTTTGAGATGGAGTCTCGCTCTGTTGCCCAGGCTAGAGTGCAGTGGGCTCACTGCACTTGGCTCACTGCAGCCTCCGCCTCCCAGGTTCAAGTGATCCTCCTGCCTCAGCCCCCCTAGTAGCTGGGATTACAGGCACACGTCACCACACCCAGCTTATTTTTGTGTTTTTACTGGAGACAGGGTTTCACCATGTTGACCAGGCTGGTCTCAAACTCCTGACCTCAGGTGATCCACACAACTCAGCCTCCCAAAGTGCTGGGACTACAGGCATGAGTCACCGCACCTGGCCTATTTCCTTCTTTTTTATTACTTGGATTTTGACCCTATGTCTATTTTTTTCATATATAGATATATATATATATTTTTATAGATATATGTATATATACACATACGTACATATACATATAGCATGCATATTGACATATATAATACATACACAGAGATACATATATATATTTCACTCTGTTGCCCAGGCTGGAATGTGGTAGCACCATCATGGCTCACTGGAACCTCAACATCCTGGACTCATGCGATCATATGCCCGGCTAATTCTTGTATTTTTAGTAGAGATGGAATTTCACCATGTTGGTGAGGCTAGTCTCGAACTCTGGACCTCAAGTGATCTGTGAGTCTCTGCTCCCAAAGTGCTGGGATTACAGGCATGAGTCACATGCCTAGCCACAAAACAAGTTTTCCTAGGATTCTGTCTTCAGTTCAGCACAAGACTTGGTAGCTTTCATACTTGTTAAATATTCTTGTGAAATTCTTTCACTCACAAGACCCTGCCAAGTAGCTATTTTTGTTGAACCATGTTGATAAAGTTATATAACAGGATAATAATGGAATACTAATTATAATAAAATAATTTAATAATATTTCCTAACATTATTTAAATACTAGACGACATTTTGAAAACTAACATATTTTAGTCTGGGCGTGGTGGCTCACGCCTGTAATCCCAGCACTTTGGGAGGCCAAAGCGGGTGGATCACAAGGTCAGGAGATGGAGACCAGCCTGGCCAAAAAGGTGAAACCCCATCTCTACTAAAAAGGACAAAAATTAGCTGGGCGTGGTGATGGGCGCCTGTAGTCCCAGCTACTCGGGAGGCTGAGGCAGGAGATTCGCTTGAACCCAGGAGGCAGAGGTTGCAGTGAGCAGAGATGGCGCCATTGCACTCCAGCCTGGTAACAGAGCTAGACTCTGTCTCAAAAATAATAATAATAATAACGATGATGTCTTTTAATACTTATTAAGAGAAAAATTTGCCAATTGCAATAATTATATATTTATTAATTTGATATTACAGGAAATTTTTGAAAGTCTCAAATCAATAATCTAAATTCCCACTTCTGGCCAGGCGTGGTGGCTCATGCCTGTAATCCCAGCAATTTTGGAGGCCAAGGTGGGTGTATCACCTGAGGTCAGGGGTCTGAGACCAGCCTGGCCAACATAGTGAAGTCCCATCTCTACTAAAAATACACACACACACAAAACTAGCCGGGCATGGTGGCGGGCACCTGTAGTCCCAGCTACTTGGGAGACTGAGGCAGGAGAATTGCTTGAACCCATGAGGTGGAGGTTGCAGCGAGCTGAGATTGTGCCACTGCACTCCAGCCTGGGTGACAGAGTGAGACTCTATCTAAAATAAGAAAAAATTAGAAAACTAAATTTTCACCTCAAAAAAACAGAAAAGGAGAGTAAAATAAGCCCAAAGCAAGCAGAAGGAAGGAAATAATGAAGAATAGAAATTAATGAAATTGAAAACAGAAAAAAAAAAATCATCAACAACAAAATAACTAGTTCTTTAAAAAGATGAATAAAATGACAAGCCTCTAGCAAGACCAACAGGCGAAAAAAGTAGAGGAGATGCAAATTGCTACCAATATCAGGAATGAAACAGGGGCTATAACTGCAGACCTTGCAGACATTGAGAAGTTAATAAGGGCATAATGCAAACACATACGTTTGACAACTTAGATAAATGAGCCGTTTCCTTGAAAAACACAAACTAGTCTGGGAGCAGTGGCTCACACCAGTAATCACAGCACTTTGGGATGCCAAGGTAGGAGGATCGTTTGAGGCCAGGAGTTTGAGACCAGCCTGGGCAACATGGGGAAACTCCATCTATGAAAAATAAAAAAAACATTAGCAGGCTGTGGTGGCACATGCCTGTAGTCCCAGCTACTCGGAAGGCTGAGAATCACTGGAACCCAAGAGTTCAAGGCTACTGTGAGTAGTGATCACACCACTGCACTCCAGACCTTGTCTAAAATAAAAACCACACAAACTATCACAACTCGTCCAATATTAGACAGATTATTTAAATAGTCCTATAGCTAATAAGGGAGTTAAATTCATAACTTAAAATCATCAGGGCCAAATAGTTTCCAACAAAGAATTCTACTAAATGTTTAAAGAAGAATTAACAACAATTCTTCTCAATCTCTTCCAGAAATTAGAAATAGAAATAAAAGAAACACTTTCCAATTCATTTTTTGTCAATTCATTTCTAAAAATCAATGTTACCTTAATACTAAAACCAGATAAAGACAGAAAACTCCAGACCAATATCCCTTATGAATATAAAATCACACTTTCTTATCAAAACATTAAGCAAACAGAAATTCAGCAATATAAAAAATTATTCTACTACAACCAATTGGAATTTATTTTGGAGATTCAAAGTTGGTTCAATATTTAAAAATCAATCTGGGAGAGGAGAGGAGACGAGGGCCTAAAAAATAAAAATCAATCTATATAATCTACCATGTTAACAGGCTAAATTAAAAAAAAATCACATTATCATAACCATTCATGTAGAAAAAGCAGCTGACAAAATTCAAGGCCAGGTATGGTGGCTCACACTTGTAATCTCAACACTTTGGTAGGCTGAGGCAGGAAGATCACTTGAGGCCAGGAATTCGAGACCAGCCTCAGCAACATAGTGAGACCCTTTCTCTACAAAAAATAAAAAAAATAGGCAGGCGTGTTTGTGCATGCCTGTAATCCCCGATACTCAGGAGGCGGAGCAGGGAGGATTGCTTGGGCCCAGGAATTCCATGCTGTAGTGAGCTATGATTGTACCACTATACTCCAGCCTGAGCAACAGAGCAAGACCCTGTGTAAAAAAAAAAAAAAAAAAAAAAAAAAATCAACACTTTTGCCTTTTAAAAAGTCGCAGAAATCTGGGAATAGAGAAAAACTTTCCCACTTGATAAAGAATATCTATTAAGAATTATAATTAAGCCCTAGTTAATGGTAAAAGACTGAATGCTTTCCCACTAAGATTGGGGGCAAGGTAAGGATGTCCACTTTCACCAGTCTTGTTCAATATAGTACTGTAAATAGATGATTTCCAAAAACTCATATATAGAATATATTTTTAAAAATCTAAAACTTCAACAGTAAAAACACATATAATCCTTAGAAGATGAGCAAAAGAGACATAAAGAGACATTAATCTACTGAAGAGAATATGTGGGCAGCAAATCAACCCACAGAAAAAATGTTCATCATTAGTTATCAGAGAAATGCAAGTTAAAACCACAATGAGATATCACTACATTGCTATTAGAAACGATAAAATTAAAAATAGTGGCTGGGCATAGTGGCTCATACCTATAATCCCAGCACTTTGGGAGGCCAAGGCAGGAGGATCACTTGGGCCCAGGAGTTTGAGACCAGCCTTGACAACATAGTGAGACCCTGTCTATACAAAAATTAGCCATGCGTGGTGGCATGCACCTGTGGTCCCAGCCTTTCAGGAGGCTGAGGTGGGAGGATTGCTTGAGCCTGGGAGATTGAGGCTGCAGTGAGCCATGACTGCACCACTGAACTACAGCCTTAGCTTTAGAGCAAGGTGCTGTATAAGAAAGAAAGAAAAAATAATGCCAACATAAACTGAACATGCAGCTAACATACAACCTAGAAATTACATTCCTGACTTTTACCCCAGAGAAATAAAGACATGTTAACACAAACACTTATAAATTTTTATAGCCACTTTATTTGTAATAGCTGTACAACAGAAATCATCCAGATGTCTTTCAATGGGTGAGTGGTTCAATAGTAGTACATTTATGCTATGGAATATTATTCAGCAGTCAAAAGGGACAAACATTTTCTTTTTTAAACTAATGGGGCAAGAGGCTAGTGCACTGCTTGCATTCCCCCATTTTTTCTTTTGGTGACATGGTCTTGCTCTGCCACCCAGGCTGGAGTGCAACGGTACAATCATAGCTCACTGCAGCCTTGAACTCCTAGACAGTGAAATGATCCTCCTGCCTCGGCCTCCTGAGTAGTTGGGACTTAAGGCATGTGCCACCATGCCTAGCTAGTTTTTAAAAAAATGTTTTGTAGTGGAGGCCGGGCATGGTGACTTGTGCCTGTAATCCCAGCACTTTGGGAGGCCAAGGAGGGTGGATCATGAGGTCAGGAGTTCAAGAACAGCCTGGCCAACATGGTGAAACCCCATCTCTACTAAAAATATAAAAATTAGTATTTTTTTTTTTTAGTAGAGTGTGGTGGGTGCCTCTAATCCCAGCTACTGGGGAGGCTGAGGCAGGGAATTTCTTGAACATGAGAGGCGGAGGTTGCAGTGAGCCAAGATCGCGCTACTGCACTCCAGCCTGGGCGACAGAGCGAGACTCTGTCTCAAAAAAAAAGAAAAAGAAAAAAAGAAAGAAAGAAAGAAAAATGTTTTGTAGTGACTGGGTCTACATTACTTAGGCTGGTCTTGAACTCCTGGCCTCAAGATATCCTCCTGCCTCAGCCTCCCAAAGCACTAGGATTGCAGGTGTGAGCCACCATGCTTGGCACAAGTATAGGTTTTTAATAGAAATTTCAGATCTCAATTATAAGAAAATATGTTATATAACACTAACCTGCTAGTGAATATTCGTTCCCTTTCCAGATCTTCACTAGCAAGTGGCGTGTCTTGGACAAATCACTTGCCCTCTCTTTGCTTCAGTTACCCTGTCATATGGGTAGACTGGAAAAGTGACAGGTGACCAAGAACCCGTAATTCTACCCTGAGTGGAATTTTCATCAGTTTACCGTAATATATCGAATTGTTTTCTTTTTTACTGCTTTTCACTTAAAATTTTTCTTTTTAACCATCATTTAAACCATCATTCTCTTTTTAACCATCATCATCATTCTCTCTTTACCCACCATCAACCATCTCATCATCTTTTTAACCACCTTTTAAACCACCATTCTCAGCAAACTGACACAAGAACAGAAAACCAAACACCGCATATTCTCACTCATAAGTGGGAGTTGAACAATGAGAACACATGGACACAGGGA
>PVKP010009879.1:0-66596 GCA_004027715.1 Plecturocebus donacophilus | reverse complement strand
TTCTTTTAGCTCACAGAAGTTTCTTATTATCCACCTTCTGAAGCCTGATTCTGTGAGTTCATCACACTCATCCTCCGTCAAGCCTTGTTCTCTTGCTGATGAGGAGCTGCGATCCCCGGTAGGAGGAGAGGCATTCTGATTTCGGGTGTTCTCAGCCTTTTTGCACTGGTTTCTTCCCATTTTTGTGGCTTTATCCACCTGTCGTCTTTGTAATTGCCGACTTTCAGATTGGGTCTCTGAGTGGACGTCTGACTTGTTGGTGATGAAGTTTTTTCTGTTTCTTAGTTTTCCTTTGGGGGGCGCCCTTTCCCCACAGAGCTGGGCCTTCCCGGGTTCAGCTGTGCTTGTTCTGAGTCCTCAGCGCTTCCAATTGCTGTTCTCCTTGTGGGGATGGGACCAGCCGAGCCCGACTAAAAGGGCACCCAGTCCCGTACAATCCGCACCGAGAAGCGCCGCGCCGGCCAAAAGAGTTGCGCTGGCGACCCGTGTGGCTCCTTCGCCGGGAATCTCCCAGTCTGTGGGCATCAAAAATTCGTCTGCAGTTGCAGCATCCACTCGCTCTCTGCACTTTCACTGGGAGCTACAATCCTGAGCTGCTGCTACGCGGCCATCTTGGATCTCTCTCCCAGAATTTTTTAAATCACCTCTTATCCCATGAGACATTTGTTTTCACATCAAAATATTATGAGATGATTATATTGCAAAGCTTTCTAATACATACATACTTTCTGTAATGACACATTATCATTCCAGTAGTAGTAGTAGTAATAGTAGTAAAAACAGCCTACATCTACTGAGCATTTATCATTTGCTTGTCTGGTAGAATTTAATATTTCCCTAATTTAATATACAGGAAAACTGAGATACAGGGAAATATAAGACTTGCCTAGAGTCACATATCTAAAAAGCTGCAGGTATGGAATTGAAACCCAGGCGATTTGACTGCAGATTTTATTTCCAAACCAAGTTAGTTTAAATCACGCCAAGTCCTAAGCAGTTTTGAAGCATTAGAGTTATAATACAAACTAAATGAGCATCTTTAAATTTGAAGGGAAATGTTTGATTTCAGTTAATTTGAATTTCTTGTTATTCACTGAACAGTATGTCCTAATCACCTTGGGTGGGAATTAACATGCATCAAGAGCATCATCTTGACAACTACATGGAATTTCATTTTAAGGGTATAACAACTGATATAACGAGTCTCCCGTTGTTGGGCGTTCAGGTTTTTTCAACTTTTTCTGTCATAGAAACATTGCTGCAATAAACACCCACTGTATACATCATTGCATGTTTGTCATGTTATTTCCTTAGAATAAACTCTTAGAATTTATTTCTTACAATTCTCACATTTTAGAAAAATAAATTATAGAAAAACAAAATCTCAATTTCAGAAATTTTACCTATGGCCTGCTACCATCCCAGAGAATAGGTTTTAAAAATACATGTAATTATGGGACATGAAACTGCCAAAGGAAAGATAATTTGGTAACAAAGTCTTTTGATATTTTTTGATGGCTGTCAAAAAGAAAATAGAACCCCTAGAAATTAATTGAATTCAAACATTTCCCTTCAAATTTAAAGCATGTTCATTTAGTTTGTATTATAACTCTAATGCTTCAAGACTGTTTAGAACTTGGTATGATTTAAACTAAGTTTAACTTGGTATGATTTAAACTAAGTTAAGGTATGATTACTAAGTTTAACTTGGTATGATTTAAACTAAGTTGGTTTGAAAAGGAATTTATTTTAAGAAAATGATCTTCAATAGGGACAAAGGCCTTTTTTATCTTTGCATTTTTGGCCTAGGAGAAGATGAGAAAGGCTATTTTAAGGACAAGATTCCCAACAGAAGGGAATCCTTTGGCAGCAAGTGTAAACAGCTTTGGCAGAAAGCCACCCTCCAAAGAAAAAGGACTTCAGCTTGTTTTAAACAAGGGAGTGAGCTCCAGGACAAAAAGGATAACCCTGATGCCAGGGTGGGCCAATAGGAATTGTTTGGGTGGAAACACTTACAACAGCTGTCTAGAGCTGCCTCATTAGAAATTGATGAGTTTTGAGATGTGCCCCTTTCCCGGTACTCTAGACAGGATCAATTACTATTCCAAGGAAGTGATGATATTTTACTCAGGTCTACAATGTTCCTTTTAGCCTTTGGTACCCAAATGATAAATAAAATATAAATACTGTAAGTGTAGGTTGTTTTCTGACCGTTTTCCCTTTGTTCTTCAGAAAATCACTTACACATCTACAAAACTGGATTCATGTTTAATTTGAAAGGGATTCACATCTTTAATTTAAAAATGCTTTAGAATCCTTTTTTATTACTGTATGTATAGAAAATGCTTTTTGCTCATTATGTTTCTCAGGTGGGTGTGGATATGTGTATATGCATACTCATGTTTAGCCTTACATTTTCTTTTTCTTTTTTTTTTTTTTTGAGATGGAGTCTCACTCTGTCACCTATGCTAGAGTATGGCACCATCTTGGCTCACTGCAACCTCCACCTCCCAGGTTCAAGTGATTCTCCTGCCTCAGCCTCCCAAGTAGTTGGGATTACAGGCTTGTGCCACCATGTCTGGCTCATTTTTGTATTTTTAGTAGAGACCGGGTTTTGCCGTGTTGACCAGAGTGGTCTTGAACTCCTGACCTAAAGTGATCCACCCACCTTAGACTCCCAAAGTGCTGGGATTACAGGCATGAGCCACCGTGCCCAGCCTAACCTACATTTTCAAACTGTTGTTTTCAGTTGAGAGAATTGCTATCTGTTTGAATAAATTACTTGAAAAGACGGATGACAAGCTAGCATCCCATCCTTGTATAATTACATGTGCAATTATGTGCGGTATTGCTGATTGGTGTGGTTGGATATGACATGCATGAAGGTGTAGTGAGGTGGTCAAAAACTCAGTCATCTGAGAATCCATTTCCCTTTGATTCCAAACAACTGGCCATAGAAACAGTGGGTGGGATGGTAGCAGAGATCACCATACTCATTCCTGCAGAGACATAGAGAATGGAAGAGCTACTCTGAAGCAAAGTTTCTTTTCTCACTTGTTTAACCAAAAAAACCTTTATTGAATACCTACTATATGCACACATTTGTTGTCTGTGCTGTTTCTTCATCAGAATTCATTCCTCCTTGCTAAAAGCTTCATTTCCCCTCCCTTCTTACAGCCCTAGAGATACCCATGGTCCTTAGGTTACTGAAAAGGTTAGATCTTTCCCTCATCAAACACAAGTCCTGTACACTTCTTTGAAGGCCGTGCTAAAGTGGAGTTTTATTTGAAGTAACCTTTTTATCATAAAAAATTTCAAGATCGAAAAATATTTTAGAAAAAAAAGGAGATTATATCATGAGCATTTCCTCATGATACTGCATACTTGTAAACATTTTAGTGGGTGGGTTTTATTTCATTGTAGGCTTCAGTTTCTTAACACTCACTCAATTGTTGGATATTTAAAAATTTAAAACTTTTTTTCCTATTATAAATAATGCTAAATGGACATCTCTGTTCTTCAGACTTGGTTAATAATTTTATTTTCTTAGGGTACAATTACTAACTTATTGTTTATTAACATGTGTTAAGATCCTTAATATAACTTACAGTTTCATTAAGGGTCCACTTAGTGTTCTATCATGGCACCCTTACCCTCATTAAGCACTAAAATCTTTCAGAATCTTCACTGATTTTTTTCTGTTTAATTTTCATTTTTCTTACTACTAGTGAGGTTGGATATTTTTCACATACTTTCTAGACATTTTTTAGTTTCTCTTTCAATGAGTTGTCTGTTTATGTTCTTTGCTCAGACTTCTATTGGGGTTTTTTGTTTTTCTTATTCACATGTATGAACTTACTGAATATTAAGAAGGTTAGGCTGGGTGTGGTGGCTCATGCCTGTAATCCCAGCACTTTGGGAGGCTGAGGGAAGCGGATCACCTGAGGTCAGGAGTTTGAGACCAGCCTGACCAACATGGAGAAACCCTATCTCTATTAAAAAATATATATATATATATATTTATATATATATATGTAAAAGAAGGTTAATTGTTTGTCTTTAATATTTATTCATTATATTTAGGCTAAAATCTCTCCAAGAATATTATTTGTAATCATACTATCACTTACAGAAGATAACTTGTTTTTTTTTAAATGAGATGAGCTTATATCATTTTATATAGGAGATGGTTTTCAATGTTTAAAAATTAAGAATACATACCTTAGAACTAAGTACAGAAAACATCTATTCCAAAAGCTTTATAAAATAAGGAAGAGTATATAGTTAAATTGCAAGAGACCTTGGCAGTACCAGCCAATACTTCTGTATTGATATAGCCATTGTGTTCTTGCACTTAATGCGATGGCTCCTCTGGTGTGCTCATTACAAAAATGTGAGATCTGTGCCCAAACTAAGCAGTTGAAACAGGTAATGAGCTGCTTCGGAATGTGCTGGATTCCAGATAAAATTCTAGTAATCCCTCATTCCCATACTTCAGTTTTCCTTACCTCTAGAGCCCCTGAACTGTGGATCATATGTTCTCCTTTTCCTTTTAGACAATTCCTCCTCGATCCAGGAAGATGAAGAAGTAGAGATGGAGGCCATCAGCTGGCAGGCCAGCAGTCCAGCCATGAATGGGCACCCTGCCCCTCCAGTGACCTCTGCTCGTTTTCCCAGCTGGGTCACCTTTGATGACAATGAAGTCAGCTGCCCTTTACCTCCAATCACCTCTCCTCTGAAGCCACATACACCACCAATTGCATCTGTGATCCCAGATACATCTTATAATTCAACAGGGTCATTTAAAAAGAGGGACCGTCCCAAGAGCACTTTGATGAACTTCTCCAAAGTTCAGAAGCTGGACATTCCCTCTTTAAACCACCCGCCTTCTGTAACCGAGGCTCCACCGTGGAGGCCAACCAACCCCTTCCTGAATGAGACTCTGCAGGATGTACAGCCCTCCCCTATCAACCCTTTCAGTGCTTTCTTTGAGGAGCAGGAAAGGCGCTCCCAAAACAGCTCCATCTCCAGTACCAAGGGCAAAAGCCAAAGAGATTCCCTCATTGTCATCTATCAGGATGCCATCAGTTTTGATGATTCAAGCAAAACCCAGTCACACTCTGATGCTGTTGAAAAACTCAAACAACTCCAGATTGATGACCCTGATCACTTTGGCAGTGCGGCTCTACCTGATGATGACCCAGTAGCCTGGATTGAACTAGATGCTCACCCACCTGGATCAGCACGGTCCCAGCCCAGGGATGGGTGGCCAATGATGCTGAGGATCCCTGAGAAGAAAAACATCATGTCCTCCCGGCACTGGGGACCGATCTATGTCAAACTGACAGACAGTGGTTACCTGCAGCTATATTATGAGCAGGGCCTAGAGAAACCATTCCGTGAGTTCAAACTGGAGATGTGTCATGAGATTTCAGAACCCCGGCTTCAAAACTATGATGAGAATGGCAGAATCCACAGCTTGCGGATTGACCGTGTCACCTATAAGGAGAAGAAGAAATACCAGCCCAAACCTGCTGTGGCCCACACAGCAGAGAGGGAACAGGTGATGAAGCTGGGCACCACCAATTACGATGACTTCCTGAGCTTCATCCGTGCAGTTCAGGACCGTCTCATGGATCTGCCAGTGTTGTCAATGGACTTAAGCACAGTTGGCCTGAACTACCTTGAGGAGGAGATCACAGTGGACGTCAGAGATGAATTCTCTGGCATTGTGAGCAAAGGAAACAACCAGATTCTCCAGCACCACGTCTTGACACGGATCCACATCCTGAGTTTTCTGTCTGGGCTCGCAGAGTGCCGCCTGGGCCTCAATGACATCCTCGTCAAAGGGAATGAAATAGTTTTGAGGCAGGACATCATGCCCACCACCACCACAAAGTGGATCAAGCTCCATGAGTGCCGCTTCCATGGGTGTGTGGACGAGGACGTATTCCACAACTCACGGGTCATTCTGTTCAACCCTTTGGATGCATGCCGGTTTGAGCTAATGCGGTTCAGGACAGTGTTTGCTGAGAAGACCTTGCCTTTCACACTCAGGACGGCCGCAAGTGTCAATGGGGCGGAGGTGGAGGTGCAGAGTTGGCTGAGGATGTCAACTGGCTTCTCCTCCAATCGTGACCCCCTTACTCAGGTTCCCTGTGAGAATGTGATGATCCGTTACCCTGTGCCCAGCGAGTGGGTGAAAAACTTCCGCAGGGAAAGTGTACTGGGGGAAAAGTCTTTGAAAGCCAAAGTGAACCGGGGGGCGAGTTTTGGCTCCACTAGTGTTTCTGGCTCTGAGCCTGTCATGAGAGTAACTCTGGGAACTGCCAAGTACGAGCATGCCTTCAACTCCATTGTGTGGAGGATAAACCGACTGCCCGACAAAAACTCAGGTGGGTGGTGGTTCCTCTTCTGTGAAAACAAGCACAAGCACACGTTGTGAAAAAGCTGAGATCAAAGTTCCACATCCTGTATGAAGTGCTTGTTTCTGTTGTGTGATGGGAGTGGTGATGGAGGGGGAGTGGGACCAGAAGAGTAAAAATAATTAAGCA
This sequence comes from Plecturocebus donacophilus, assembly GCA_004027715.1. Classification (NCBI taxonomy): domain Eukaryota; kingdom Metazoa; phylum Chordata; class Mammalia; order Primates; family Pitheciidae; genus Plecturocebus; species Plecturocebus donacophilus. The sequence continues at coordinate 60,042 of PVKP010009879.1, read as the reverse complement.
AGGTAAGTAACGTGCATAGCAACCCAATTCACTCTTTTCACCCCCTCATTATCACACATCTTCTGTAAAACTAGGGATTGTTCTTCTCAGCTGAGCTGCTAAGCAGCTTTGCAGGGCAGCTTCTGAATTTATATTCTTTTGGGACTCATTAACGTATTAGCAGTGGTGCTGGAAGTGATTCATTTCTAGATGGCTTCTGAAGAGACATCTTTCTCACACTGCCCTCGATGTAGGTAAAAGGGCCAGTTTATGGCCAATCATGGACAAGACACTGAGAAGTTAATTTTATGACTCCAGCTCCTCGTGCAAAGCCTGTCTGTCAAATCTTAAGCTCAGAGTTTGGCTCTGGGACTTGGAGGATGGGAAAGAAAAGTGGCCTGCAGTCAGACTCAAGATCCAGCTGGGATATGAATTTCTGAAAGGGCCAGAATGGCAGCCGACATATAAAGAAAAGAATGTTTTCTTTAAACAAACAAAAAATGCTTACCAGCCGTAGCTGGGCTGCTCACAGCTATCAGGGATGCTTTTGTGCTTGAGTCCAGACGGCAGTTATTTCCCCCGTGGGTCCAGTGAGATTTAGTGAAATGACAAAATCAGGGAGCAATCAAACCAGCACTAATACGCATATTTCTTAGAGTAGGTCTGGGTGACTCCAGTAGTAGGCAGCAAGCCCATGATCTTGTAAGCCTTTAAATCCCTTCTTTTCTTTAGAATACATTTTGCCCATCTGTTAACAAAAGTGGATATGCTACCTGAGTAAAAAGAGTAAGGTTTAGAAAAACTCTTGATTGAAATGGCTTTATCTTATGTATCTATCCTTTCTTCCATTCTCACTCTAAATCCTAGCAGATGTGTTCAGAGTCTCCCTCTCCTGCTCTGAGTGTGGAGTGGCTGTATTATTATATCCTAAATGTAATGCAATGTGATGGCAAATGGCAATGTGATCCAGCCAGCTCCCTAGGCATTCCAGGGTGTGGACACACACCAGGGTGTTTTGTATCAGACACTGGGTGTAGCTGTGCAAACTAAAGAGACAATTGGACCTCTGTGTTTGAGGCTGGATTTGCTACTCCCTGCTTCTAAGCTGACAGCATTTTTTAAACCAAGTGTTCCTCTCTGTGCCTGCTTATTCGTTTCCCCTGAAATCAGCACTATATTCTGCTGATGGTAGCATTGAAACTTCTACCTTATCCACGGTGCCCCTCTGACTTGGCAGAGGAGGGGAGAAACCCTGAACTCTCCTTTGACTTGGAAGCCCTTGGAAAGAGACAACCATGGAATTATCGGATTTTCCAGCTGGAAGGGACCTTGGGGATAACTTGGTCAAGTTATTTATAGATGAGAAAATTAAGGTTGGGAAGGTGATGTGACGTATCTAGAGTCATGCTGTCACATCCAGGGTCCTTTTCTCAATACTACCGGTGCCTCCTGGTAGATAAAGCCAAGTAGACACAAATATTGAAATAATTCCCACCAGAAGAACAGATATTTGCAGTTTTTCCAGTGCGTACAAATGTATCTATTTGTTTAAAAGTGATTTCTCCCAAACATTTACAAGTACTAGATGAGAGTTTTTTTGTTTTTTGTTTTACTATAGGCAACAAAGACTTAATAGCCACCTTAAGGAACAAAACAATTATTGGATGGCATAGCTCAGAGACCTGAGGGAAAGATTGATCAAGAAGACTTTAGAAAGATAGCTCAAGAATAGCTCTGGTCATAGAAACTAATGGATGTCTCCTCACTGTGTAGCCTTAGGGACAAATCATCACAGGTGATTTTCTGTTCTTGGGTTTTTATTGTTGTTGTTTTTGTTTTGTTTTGTTTTTGAGATGGAGTCTGGCTCTGTCACTCAGGCTGGAGTGCAATGGCGCGATCTTGGCTCACTACAGCCTCCACCTCCTGGGTTCAAGCAATTCTCCTGCCTTGACCTCCCAAGTAGCTGGGATTACAGGCATGCACCACCACACCCAGCTAAATTTTTGTATTTTTAGTAGAGACAGTGTGTCCCCATGTTGGCCAAACTGGTCTCAAAACTCCTGACCTCAGGTATCTGCCTGCCTTGTACTCTCAAAGTGCTGGGATTACAAGCCTGAGGCACCACACCTGGCCCTATTTTTTGTTCTTTGGAGAGGAGTGCATTTTGACTGACGTGACCACCGAGACAACATGTAGCACCGGGAAGATTATTTCCCAAAAGGAGAGAAAGAAAAGGACTGCTACCAGAAAAGCAGAGGAATGGACACAGGACAGGGGAAAAGGCAGAAACAGGCCTTCAGCAAACACTTTCCTTAATGCTTCCCAGTGGAGAGTGTTCCGTTGGCTCAAGGGCAAGTGAATGCAGCTTATATGCTGTATTGCGTATCTGTTTCCAGATTGCTGGAACCTCATTGTGGAAGATTGTTGAAATATAGCACAACATGAGGATATTGTGGATGTTTCTTACTTAAATCCTCACAGCCTCACCCCATTATTACTATTGCTGTCATGGTAATATAACAATATTTTCAATAGTGAACCCCTAAAAAGAGGCTTCTTATACTTCTCTGGCCAACGATATGTTTTCATACCAGTTTGGGAAATAGATAGCACACTTTTCTGGAAACTTCAGATGTATAGGATCCGAATTGCAGGCAGAATGTATGTTCTCACGCATTGCTGGTATTCACCATGCCCAGCTCCTGCCCTCCCTTGCAGTGCTCTATCCGGGAAACCAGAGAATTGATGGTTATCTTTTCATAATAGCCCTTTCCTGAGCTCTTCTGTTTAGGTGTTCAGACAGCCCTGGGAAGGTGCTTTGTACAGGTTATTTTTCATAATCCTTGACCTTTAAAGAAGCTAGGGCTCAGCTGAGGTCAAAGGCCCAGCTGGCTGGAAGCCTCCCTCTCCTCACACGTTCCTGCCTGCGGTGGCCCTGCATTCCCAGGCCCCAGTGGGCAGGCAGTCAAACCCCAGGCAGCGGAGGCCAACAGCTCTGCACCCCTGTGTTGCCAGCATCCCAAGCCTATAGCCACAGCAGGCTGTCCCAGTCCCAGCCACCAAAAGCTCAAGCAGCTACCTTTGAATTCCAGCGTGACCCCACTGGCGGGGTCCAGCCCAGCCACATATGATAGCAGCTCCCCTCTCTGAGCTCCACAAGGACCCCTCCCACCCTCATCCCAGGAGTTTTTCTTAATCTTAGAAGGTACCGAAACAAGTCCCGCTGCATCCACAGATTATCCGCCAGGAAATAAAACATTCTGTCCTGCATAAATGGCTTTATTTGCAGGAATCCCCCTTCTCATTAGACCAGGTAAAGGGAAAACAGTGCCAATATGATCATCCTTGTATAGGAAATTTTAAAAATCTGAATTTTTTGTTGAATTTTCTCTACCTCATCAAGGAAAATACAGAATGTGTATTTTTTAATTCATTACTATGAATTAAACTATAATAGTTTTCAAAATTGAACTTTCTTAACTGTCCACCACCCCTACCCATCTGAGAGTTGATGCTAGGATTCTAAGAAAGAATGCTCCTTTCAGAATTTGCTATGAACACACTTTGGTGGAGTAAAAGGAGGAAATCAGTTGTGTAGAAAGGAAAGATTTCTCTATATTCCAAAATGTGCAAAATAAGGGTGATTAGATTAAAAGAGTTTTCCAGGTTGCTATTAAATTAAAAGATGCTTCTGTATACTTTGTTTTGATCTTATTTTACAACAATATATGGAGGCGAATTTAGGGCATAGTTTGAAGGCAGAGTCATCTCTGAGTCTTATTTCCAGCTCTACCACTTAATGGCTGTGTAACCTCAGGCAATTTACTTAACCCTCTCAGAGAAACCTAATTTTTCTCATCTATAAAATAGGGTTATTAATAGCTAGTTCATTGAGAATGAAATGAGATAATGCTTTTAAGGGCTGAGCGCAGTATCTGGCCTGTAATAAATGCCCCATAAATGATAGCTTATAATTACATCTGTGGCACACAATTTAAAAACATTGAATGGATTCATTTTCAAGTACTTTAATTTTTCATATTATGTGCATCTTATTTAAATTCTTTTCCTAAAATCAGTGCAGATTTTTCAGTTTTCCAAAGCATTACTCTTTAGACATAACCACTGAAATATGTTACGTTTGTAACAGAGCAAAACAAATACTTCACTATCTAATGTTTTCCTTCGAGAGTGGGTGTGTATGTCCTCACTCTCTGAGATTGAGAAGTCCTGGCCAGACCAGTAAAGAACATTGGAATTGTTTGTTTGTGGAAACTAGGATAACTAAGGGGTTGTTTCAGTTACATAATGAAGGCAAGGTCATTTCATGTTGTTTATCTATAGCTAGTTGCTATATGGGGGTTCTTACAGGTCAATCCCACTCTACCCCTGTCACCCTGCAAACTTGATCTTGTGTTTTGGGGACCACGAGGTTATGACTAAGACAAAGTGGTTAAGAACACTCTGGGATCAGACCGCTAGGTTCAGTTTTTAGCTCTGCCACTTTCTAGCTGTGACTGTGGGTAGCTCATTTAACTCCCTAAGCCTTAGCTTCCTCGAATGTAAGATGAAGAACACATTCTGACCTCAAAGGATCATAATGAAGACTCGAAGAGAGAATCTGTGTAAAAGATTTAACACAGAAGGAACACAGGGTGCTTAAATGTTTCCTGTATGGCAGATAAATGACAATGATATTTCAGTGATTATAGTCACAGAACTAAGCTCTCATTCTTTTTCCTCAAAAATCTCAATAACAATTCTCAAGTGAAAATCAAACCCTAAGTTTGCCATCATGAGTATAGTGGAATGACCCACATATGTATAGAATTAAGGAGCAGCAAGGGACTGTGCCTGGCATTGTCCAGCTCACCCTGCTGTACATCTTCCTCTTTCTCCCTCATACCCTAATCTCCACACTTCACAGAGGAGGAATTGAGGCCTGGAGGGTATAAAGCACTTGAGGGCAGGAGCTCTGCTGCTCAGTAGAGGAGCTGGAAGTCCAACCCAGGTGTTCTGCTGGTTGGTGTTTTGCCCAGTGTTCCATATGCCTCCCTAATATCTGTGTGCTATTTATGAAGTCTTTGTCATTTACGTATATCATTTGCCCAGAAAAGTATGCCAAAAGCAGTTTGAAAGTATGAAATGCTATTAAGAAAGTCAATTCATTCTTCAAAGGAAAGCAATGATTTTACTTCAGGAAGCTGTCACTGATATTTTATTAGTGCTAAGTGCTGAGCCCTTCTATTCCATTCCTCCCATCCTCAGCCCTTATTTCTTAGTGTTTGGGCTGTGTTCACATATCACTGTCACCTGAGCAGGCAGAATGGCCCCTGTTTCTCAGGCCTTGGGTTTTATTGCTAGGAGACCAGGCTGCTAGAATCCGATGGTGTTCTGTCAAGGGGCTGAGGCGCAGAGAGCGTGATTTCTGCTGAGGCAGATCCTCTTGCTCCACACTGGACCCTCTGAAAGACTGCAGGTGCCGAGCCCGCAGGCCTCCTTTCTTACTGAGCTGGCTCCTTTGGCTGCTGCTTCCACTTTCTCTCCAAATAATCTGATCTCTCGATTGTCTTTCTTTCATAGCTTCCGGTCACCCACACTGTTTCTTTTGCCACCTTGAACTCGGCTCTGACCGGGAAGTGCCTTCCAGATTTGCCAGTCACGTGAATGTCGAGTTCAGCATGCCCACAACTTCTGCCTCCAAAGCCACCGTGAGATCTATCTCTGTGGAAGACAAGACTGACATCAGGAAGTGGGTCAATTATTCTGCACACTACAGCTACCAGGTAGCCTTAGGAGGCATCTGGCCAATGCTTCCAAGTCCATTTGTTCACCCCACTACCCTCCCCTTCTTATTCCTTTTAGCAATGCTTAGTATGTTTCCCTGGTAACCTCTTACTGCCTTAGAGGAAGTTTACTATGTTACATAGCTGTGGATGCATCTGCTTTGGTTTAAATCCATAATCTGGCTAGTGGATGAGAGAAAGGTTGGAAAAAAAGACGCTCATCAAAGAGGACAATATAATGTCTTTCTATCATTATGAGTAATGACAACAAAAAGAATAATGGGGCCAGGCACAGTGGCTCACACCTGTAATCCTAGCAGTTTGGGAGGCAGAAGTGGGCCGATTACTTGAGTTCAGGAGTTCAAGACCAGCCTGGCCAACATGGCAAAATCCTATCACTGTAAGTACAAAAATTAGCTGGGCATCGTGGCATGTGCATATAGTCCCAGCTACTCAGGAGGCTGAAGCAGGAGGATCACTTGAGTCCGGGAGGTTGAGGCTGCAGTGAGCCATGACTGCACCACTGTACTTCAGCCTGAGCGACAGAGCAAGACTCTGTCTCAAAAAAAAAAAAAAAGGTAATGGGGTAAAGGAGTTATTATTATTCATTTGCAATGTAATTTATGTCACAGAGTAGTGAGCTTGGAAGTGGAGGGGAGAAAGTGCTATCTCACAGCATATGTTTCAGTTCGAGTTGATGAAGTGGACCTGAACAAAGGACACACATGACCTGGGTGCTGGGCTGTAACAGGGCAAAAGTCAAACGCCAAGCAAACGAGCTAACGTTTATAATAGCAACGGGGTCTGGGCTGTGGAAGGAATCATGAAAGTTGGAGTTTTCTGACATAAATAGAAAGTGATACTTTCCAGAAGAATGCCAATGACTGAAAAGGGAGTTTATTAAAGAAGGATTTTGCAAAGTGGTTTTCTATTTATAATATCCTTGAATTTATATGGTGATTTATTGTTCCTCTCAGTGTTTCCTTAGTTGTGTGGGGCAAAACATTTAACTACCAAAAAGAACAAACACTCCATCTTGTGGCTAGGAAAAAAATAGCACTCCCCTCAAACCTGACTGTCGTTTGTTGAATCATTACCCTGTATGTCAAGCATCATAAATACCCAAAGTGGTGCTGAGAGGAGCAGCCTTAACCCTGAGCTCAAAGAATTCCTTGCCTGAGCTATCAAAGATTTTGGTTGAGATGTGTTACTTTCAAAGATTAATCTATTGATTTCTTGATAATTACAGCTACAGTACTTTGGAGAAGATATGGTAGAACTGTAAACACTCCAGTATTTATCAGTTTGGAGGTTTTCTAAGGGAAAATATTGAAGGTAGCCGGGTGCTGTGGCTCATGCTTGTAATCCCAGACCTTTTGGAGGCTGAGGCAGGTGGATCATTTGAAGTCAGAAATTCAAGACCAGCCTGGTCAACATGCTGAAACCCTGTCTCTACTAAAAATACAAAAATTAGCCAGGCGTGGTGGTGCATGCCTGTAATCCCAGCTACTCTGGAGGCTGAGGCAGAGGAGTCACTTGAGCCCAGGAGGTGGAGGTTTCAGTGAGCTGTGAGCCAAGATTGTGCCACTGCACTCCAGTCTGGGTGACAGAGTGAGACCCTATCTCAAAAAAAAAAAAGTGTTGGAGGGGTACAAACAGTCAATTACAAAGGAGTTAATTCATTTGATAAGTCTTTGTTAATTGCCCACTGTTTCCTACATTATTGCATACAGTATTGAACAAGATCCTGCCCCTGTCTCATGGAGCCCATGGTATGGTGGAGCCAGACAAGTGTGCAAGGTACAGTGGAAATACTCACAGGGAGAAGTACCTAAGTCTACTTACTAAGTCAAAAATAGCTTCACAGAAGGGGTGACCTTTGACCAATTGTACAAGGCAAAGAATAAGAATTGTGCAGGTGGACCATGAGGGAAAGGGAATTAGAGACCAATCAAAGTACATGTGCAAAGAGAGAGACATGATATACTCAGGGCCAGTAGCTCCAATGTGGCTAAAGCCCAAAACTAGCAAAATTATAAGAAATCTCAAAGTACCTTTGGAGTTTTGGTTTATTTCTTTATTTGCATGTTTTTCTCTTCTTTTTGATATTTATCTCCAACTTCTATTCTTGGCAGGTGGAAATTGAACAAAAAAAGAGTTTGAAGCCAGACTTTGAAGGAGATGAAATGGAAAATCCCAAGGAGTGTGGAGTACAGTGACAAAGCCTTGCGGCAAGGAATCCTGATCCCAGAGTCATGATAAGGTGTCTTCCTGAGTAGCTGAAGTTTAAGTCAATACCTGCTGTTGGGAACAGTGTACCAGATCTTCCTGCTTGAAGTTACTTGTATTTTACCAGGAAACCCTGAGAACGGTGGCTTTTGGAGAGGCTCTTTGATTCTGGTCATGCCTGAAGCATGTGGTTCACCTTGACTGTTGGAGCTTACTGTATTATGAAGCCTCCTTATCTTGTCTCTGCTTATCTTGCAGCACTGGTGTATGGTTTGTTGTGACTGTTACAGTCAGGAAAAAAACCTCCCACATCAGTGATGGCACGATTCCCTTCTGATGTTCATCTATCACTCACTTAAGTTTCTGGAAAAGGCAGTCTTGAGAAGTTAAGAACCCATCTCTTTCACTCCGTCTAGAAAAGGTTCAGAAAAGGTGCAAAACAAATTTCCTCTTTGGGTCTTACTAGACCTTTTGGAGGTGTCTCCATTCTTTAAATATGTTGACACTGTGCAACAGAAGTTTCCAGGACATTTCCTCCTGGCTCTAGATTGTTTAGATTAGAACACTTTTTCCATCTCTCTAAGGTTTCAGTCACAGGATTTGCTATCCTGAGTCACAATAGGCAATGGGAAAAGGCACAATAGGAGACTTTTTAATTCTGTGAATGGACCCACATTCTGTAAAATGGCTGTTGAAGGGAAGTCAAAATGAAGCTTAGTTTTCTTCTTTCTGGAGAAAAGAGACATTAAATGTAAGATGATGTTCAGTTCAAGAGGTAGATTCAATCTCAGTGAATTCCCAAATTCATACTGAAAAATACAGTCCACTTCTGATTCCTGAAACAAATATGTGTAATACCTCAGGCATTTGTAAGGGGCATTTGGGAGTTCTTGTTATACCTCATGACCAATAGACAGTTGCATTTCCCTTTAACCCAAACTTTATAGGAAATTTAAGCTGCAAAGATAATTTTTAAAGCTATTTTAAAATGTTTTTAAAGCTTGAATGAGCTTTCCCAAAAAATTTAGACTTTGATAATAATCGCAGTATTATAATGGATTGAAAAAGCATCTGTAGGGTAGAGACGGGAAAAGCCATATTTTTCTAATGCTGGGAACATTAAATCCTGATTCCACGAGTCAGGACACTCACTTCATCTTCTTTTTCTTCATCTGTTTCTGGGACACTCAATCTTCTTTTTCTTCATCTGTTCCTAATCACCTGTTTCTTATTTGTATCTTGGTGTCTCTCCCATGAAGACTAGAGTCGGGGGACAGAAGGCACACTTTATCAGATTTGTAGATGATGCAGAAATGAACAACATCTCCAGGTTTGGCTGATGGATTCAAGATTAATGGATTCAATGAACAATCATTGGATTCTAAGTGTGTATTGACACTGGGATATAGAAATAGTTACAGTATTTTGAAATATCTAAACATAAGGCTGAAACTAAAAGGATGATTAAATAGGCATTAATGAGAAACCCTATATTTGGGGTTTTTTAAAAATGCAACCCTCTAGTGTGTGTTTGTGGATGTGTGTTTCTGTGTATGGTGTTGATGGGAAGGGTGTTAGGAAGATCTGGTGTCACAGTAGTTTATAGAGAAATATTTCCTTACAGAAATGGAGGTTCAATTTTGAATCAGAAATATATCATGGCTATTCACAAAGCTAATGTGTTCAGCTGGCGTTAATAAAAGCTTTGCATGCTTTTATTAACCCTCTGTCTAGTCTACATCTAAATGGAGTGTTGGGTTCATTTATGGGTATCATAGTTTAAGAGAGACATTTATAAGTTGATTGTGTCCACAGGCAGGTGACCAGGCTTGTAAAGGGTCTGATTATACAAGAACAAGGGAAGAGCTTCCCTGAAGGAACAGAAGGTATAGCTGGAAAGGGAGTGCAGACAGGGAGGGAATGATATAACAGCTGCCTCAAAATTTCTGTTGAGCTATAAAAAGGAAGAGGAATTATTCTGTGTAGCTTCAAAGGGCAAAAATAAGAACAAAGTGGAACTTTACAGATGACAAGCGTTTGCTTCAGTATAAGGAAGAATTTTCTAATAAGAGTTGTTGTAAAGAACAATAGACTCAAGTTAGTAAAATTTCCAGTTCCTGTGAATGCTCAATCGTTAAAATAACCACCTATCCCACAGGCCATGAAAGGGAATCTTACATTGGATTAGCTCTATATGTCTACCAAGATTCCTTCTAAATATAGGTTTAGTCTCAATAGTAATAAGACTCTCTAACTTCAGTTGTCTTTTTCTTCGTAAGTGGTTTTTCATGCTCTTTGAAATACAGTGGAGTTCCTTTGACATTTTTGTCAAGGGATTTCGAAGCATATCTCTTCCCCTATTGTACTAAATGCTTTTGAGATTGATTCCTCATAGAACATCTAAATGGATTGGAGAGTTGGCAAGGGGAATGAAGTTCATCCCAGAACCTTCCTTAGTCACTCAGGCTTAGCACTGTGTCAAGATCTCTGCCTCATCTGCTAGCATCACATGTGGTTTGCTTGTTGGAGCTTATTTTTCCCCCATGGTTAATTCTCATTGCCTGCATACATGCACCTGAACTTTTTTTCTTTTAAACCAAGAGTTGAGAAAAATCCCCTCAATGCTATCTATATTCTGCAAGCACATTATTATTATATTATATTATTATTATTTTGAGATGGAGTTTCGCCCTTGTTACCCAGGCTGAAGTTCAGTGGCATGATGTTGGCTCACTGCAACCTCTGCCTCCTGGGTTCAGGCAGTTCTTCTGCCTCAGTCCCCGGGTAGCTGGGATTACAGATGCCCGCCACCATGCACCACTAAGTTTTGTATTTTTAGTAGAAACAGGGTTTCACCACATTGGCCAGGCTGGTCTCCATTGCCTGACCTCAGGTGATCCACCTGCCTCGGCCTCCCAAAGTTTTGGGATTACAGGTGTGAGCCACTGCACTGGACCTGCAAATTATTATTAATTTTTAAAAACCTAACATCTTAATTTTATCAAATTTGTTTTCCCTCTACTGTTTTTAGGAAACTGATTATGGGTAGCATATAGGGGTATGGGGAATATAATACTGTATATTTTTAGACATAATGAGTGTTTTACTAGGTTTAAATAACTTCTATAGAAAACACAATTAGGCAAATTACTTATGTAATAACCTACAAAGAAAACAGTTGGACAAATTACCTGTGGGTGCACAGATTTTATGTTTGCCACCCTGGACCTGGACTTTAATTTTTATTTTTTTGTGGTCACAGATAATCTTTATCAATAATGTGAAAATGTTAAAAATGAATTTATGTTACCAATATATAGTATTACTATTAAAACATAAATTAGACATCACATAGTATCAAGACCTGTGCTTTTCAGTCTAGGGCCTGCTTGTTGACTTTACAGCAAAAAGATAAGAAATGTACTCATTATGACATGTCAGACAAGACAGTGTGAGGCACTTTGTAGGGAGACCATTAGATCCCCTTGCTTGCTCTTGCAGACATAGTACTAGTTATTCCTTATGAAAAGTTTGCATTTCATCCATATTAAATATTATCTGGACAGTTTTGTTTTTTTCTATTTAGTTCTTCCTTTACTGTGCTTTCCTGCCTATTGGCAGGGTTCAAAATTCTTGAGAACACTATTTTATTTAAAATATTTTTTATTTGAAATGAGACTAATTTCTATTCAAATTCAGTGACTGGTATTAAGAGTTTATTTCCCTAGAAACTTATGTTTCTGAGAAATGGGATCCATGAAAGCAAGGAATGTATATAATTTTTTTGGTTTCCAACACTTAGCACAAAGCTTAGAATATAGCAGGGTTCGGCCACCTTAAATGCTTGCCGATAGGGCAAACATATACTCGTGAAATAAAGGAAAATGATTATGTTTTCAATAAATGTTTGCTGAAAGAATACTGACCCTGAGACTCTAAGGCTACTTAACCCTTACTTATCATCAAATACTCACATTAAAGCCAGCAAGCATGCTTTTATTCCCTGAATGACTTAAATAATTTTGCTTTCCTTTTATTCTTGCCTCCAGAGTCAACTCATAAAACCTGTCAGCACTTAGGCACTTAATATGCTGCTGACTTTGAACTACAATGTACCTCATTCACATTGAAAAACACTTTTGTGCCCCAAAGCATAGGAGCATAGATGCTGTCCGTAGTCAAGATTATTGATTGCTTTGTTCCTGCAAGTAAACACATCTATGAGCCTGAGCCTTGCCTATTTCAATGGTCAGTAGGAAAAGAAAGCATTTGATAGCATGCACAACCAGTCTTGATGCACTAAGTCTTTGCTCTTCCCAGCATTAACCGCTGACCGTTACTGGGCATTTATTTTGTCACCACAGTGAGATGGACGTCTGAGATAGTAAGGTCGAAATATTTAAGATAAAATCATGATTTCAGAGGTGATAATATATTTCACAATAAGTTTAGTAGTGGGAAAACAGAATGAGCTGAATTTTTTTCTTAAAAGCCTGGGGAATATTAAATTGGTTTAAGTAGGAAGGATTGCCATCCAGCCTACTTATAGAAATTCTCCCAGTTGGAATGGTAACTTTAACTCATTTAAAAATGAGGATTACATGTTAATTCCAGCATATCTAGACCTTGGGTCTGTAATGTCCAATATTTTGGCTTCCCTGGGCCACATAGGAAGAAGAAGAATTTTCTTGACCATACATAAAATACATTAACAACAGCTGATGAGCTTTTTAAAAATGGCCCAGAATAGCGCGCGCATATATATATATATATATATATTTTTTTTTTTTATTTTTTTTTCTTTTTTTTGAGACAGAGTTTCGCTCTGTCACCCAGGCTGGAATGCAGTGGCGCAATCTCAGCTCACTGCAACCTCCATGTCCCAGGTTCAAGTGACTCTCCTGCCTCAGCCTCCCGAGTAGCTGGGACTACAGGCATGCACAACCACGCCTGGCTAATTTTTGTATTTTTAGTAGAGATGGGATTTCACTGTGTTGGCCAGCTGGTCTTGAATGCCTGACCTCAGGTGAGCCACCACGTCTGGCCAAAATAGCATTATATTTTAAGAAAGTTTACGAATTTGTGTTAGAACACATTCAAAACCCTCACCGGCCACAGGTTGAACAAGCTAGCCTTAAGTCATGTCAAGAATGCCATTTAAAAAGAATTTCAAACAAAACTAACGAAAAATTAAATCCACAAAAAAATATCATTTGGGGCCGGGGGCCTTGGCTCACTCCTGTAATCCCAGCACTTTGGGAGGCTGAGGCGGGTGGATCACCTGAGGTCAGGAGTTTGAGACCAGGCTGCCCAACATGGTGAAACCCAGTCTCTAATTTAAAAAAAAAGAAAAAAATTTTTGGTAAATGCATTGTCTCGAACACTTCACTACCAAGTCCCATTCAAACCATGTCCACTCTTTACATAAAATTAGGGCATTCTCGCCAAGTTTCTAAAGATGATTTTTAAACATTACCAATGTTTAAATGCTAATTCCACAAATCACCATTTCTTATCTTTTTTAAAATGAGACTGGCTTTAGATATCATGACTCATATTTGTATATTTAAGGAATTAAACGTGAAGGAGATGTATAAGGCAACCAATGTAGAAAACAAATGTATGTGTTAGTCTCCCATGAATTAACTAAAACAAGAACGTGAGATTTTTACGTTTCTTCTAGTGAGCCTTAGCAAATCTGCTGGAGAACATCTAGTTATTTGTTTTGAGAATTGAAAAAAATGCCTCTCTCAACTTGGTAATGCTAAGCTTGTAAAGGCAGAAACTATCCATAGTAATAAGTTTGATAGTGCCTGGAGAGAGAGGCAAATGATAATTGGATGTAACAAAAGCTATAAGAAAACAGACTAAAAAAAGAATTTCAATATGAAAAAGTAAACTATAGAGAGATGACAAATCAGCATTGGGTACCAAGTCTCAAAATACTTTTAACTAGAAGCCATCTCTAAAAGTTAAAAGTAAGAAGCTCTAGGAAAAATAAAGATTGCATAGTAAAAAGGGATGGATGGCAGAATTAATTCAACTCAACAAATATTTATCAAGTGTCTACTCTGGTCAGGTGCTGTATTACCAGTCAGCTTCCCTAAAGGGAGGAAAGGCTAAGACATGAGAACATTAAGGATTGTTTATATAAAGTTGCTCATAGGTGTGCCATAATGGATGAATTTAAGGGAAAATTGGGGTTTCTATGAGTCTTTAAAGGACATAGCCATGGAGACAATCACCATGTTAAGTAACTTCCATTTTTCCTACTGGGCTTTACTTTCCTGAAACAAAAAGTGAGGAAGTTAGGTTAATTGTTTCTTCAAGTCCTTTCTAATTCTAAAGTTATGGGTTATTTTACAAAATATCCATTGGTGCCACATTTCAGTGACTCTGCATATGTTTATAAGAACCAAGAATTGTAAACTATGAAGATTGGAAAAATCAGCTGGTCCATCTTTTTCCTTTTCATATCTCTATTTTGTTGTTGTTGTTGTTGTTGTTCATTTCCCTAGACAACAGAAACACAGCCAACTTTCCATATCCTCTATTTTGCAATTGCCTTCCAAACACAAATTTAAAAAGATGATCAAAGAGGGTGGTGAAGATCAGGTGGAATGTTTCTTTGGAAGTTCCACTGGCATCATCCATTAGAGAACAGTGGTGTAAGTGTGAAGAACTACAGACAGGTCTCCAAAATGGATGTTAGGATTTGGGTACTATTTGACACAGAATTAGGTCTAGCCCTCCAAGTACTGGGGATGCTAGGATGATCAGTGATGTGTGTGTGTGTCTGTATATATATATATATATATATATGTCTTAGGTCATTTTGTATAAAATATTGTGAAAATTGAAGGAGGACACTCAGTAAACATCCTGAGACTATTTGTAAGTTAGGGCAAAACCAGATGAGAGAAAGGAACAGTCCCCTCTGCATCCTCACTGTCTCTTAGTAATAGCAAATTGTAATTCTTAAAAAATTAAAACTATGTACAAGTTACAAAGTAGCATCTCCCTTGTGGTACATTTGAGTATGTAATTTTCATTTCTTTTCTGGTTGTACTTGTGGTAGTCAGATGTGTTGGACTGATTCCAATTGGACAGAGTAAGGAATTCCAGCATCCTCTTCCTGTTTGCTCCTGTGTTCTCCCTCAGATCAAACCCTCAGTTCTAGCTGGGGATGCTGTCTAGCCCCACACTGTGACGGAAGCCTTAAGCACTGTTGCACCTCCATGTGCTTTGGATCAGCAATCCCAGTAGTATTTTACTGGAGCAGTTCTGGGAAAGCAGATGTACAGTCAGTTCCCAACAGCAAACTCTTGGGTGTGAGAGTAAGTATAGGGGCGAGGAAAGAGAAGGATATGAACTCCTCTAACCTTAAGCCAGCTTCATTTAAACTTTATGTCTACTTGCCAAGAGAACCTGGAGAAAGCTACCATATTCAATAGATTAATCAAAATCAGTGTTTTAGCCAGGCGGTGACAGAGAAGCAGCATTCCTCACCCTACATTCTTGTAATGTCTGTAATAAATTTCAGTGCATCAGAATGGATGAACCCAAGATCTAGTGAATGATTCAGCTGATCCAAGCCTTGCATTTTCCATCATTCATCACCCATCCTCATTTAATGTAACCTCTTGCACTATTGTGGTTAATTTTATGTAAAACCAGTTTATGTTTTTTTAAATATGTGCCTATGTAATAAAGTCTACACACTGGCTATCTCTGTAGAGGTGAGGTTTGTTTTTAGTTGTTCTACTGATTAGATCCTTTTTTGAGCTATGAAAATTATTAATAAAAATTTTTGAACAAAGTGTCACTATGCAAAATTTAATGAGGTCAGACATAATGAAGAGTAATGTTTATTAATATAAGACCAGTCACCCAACTTACATGGTTAGTGGTCATAAGCTGACAAATTAACAGATGACCTGTTTAACTATCCTAGTTAAGTTTATCATAGATATAATTTAGTCCATTCCAATTTTGTGCCTAATTCTGTGAGAAAACAAATAAAAATGGTTAAAATCCTTGAGGTGTTCTTGGAGATACGTACATAAATATATAAAAAGTGAGAAATATAAATGAGCACATAAATAATAAATTTGCATTATGTTCCTGACATATTGTCAATGCTAAACAAATAATTGTTCAATTGATTGATGAATACAAATTACTAATGTCAACATAACTTGGATGAGAAAAAATCAGTGTAGATTAAAACCCTTGGGAAATTTTCACAGGAAAGATGGCTATCAGCTGAGACCTGGAGGTGGAGTAAATTTTGGCTCAGTGATGAGAAGGGAATGTAGTTTAGGGAAAAGATAAGAGTTAAAGTGGTATGCTGGGCTAGGAGGAGATCAGATTGACCTAGGTGAAGGACTCATGAATATCCAGAGATAAAACTGATGGTTAAGCCAAGCTATGGCAGGGTTTGTATCTAGCCTGAGTTGAAACGCAGTCTACTAAATGCAATGAAGCAATTTTCAAATCTTGACCATAAAGCATTATTCTAGAAAAATTAGTCTGTCAAAACCGTGCTGAGAATTTTGGATTTTAGGAAAGATTAAAGGCAAGGAAAATAATTTGTAGGTTTTCTGAAGTAAACAAGGCAAAAAACAAAGGAAGCTTTGTGTTTTATTTAGTTTGAAGCAACCAGAAACATCTTATTGCAAAATATAATCATGTACAAGGGAGAACTCAGACCAGGTCAATGGCCTCCTGCTGTCAAGAGATCTCTGTCATTAGCAGAACACAGAGAATAGTGTAGCCTAGTCAGTACCAAATTACATAGTATCAGGTGCACAGGAGTTACTAACCACATAAGAGTATAATATTAAGTTGGATATTCTGGGAATATTATACTCTTTCCCACTATTCTTCCATCCCTACCTGTCCAGAGTCCCCTTGAACAAGTTGTGAGAGCTAATTGCCTAGATCCTACATTGTCACAAGGCATTTGTCTTCTAGGGTTCCCCTTTCGTTTAATATCCCAGGAGAAATAACTATCTGAGTAACTGTTTGAAGCCAAGCATGCACCCCAGTGTTCCTCAGGATTTGGATATGGAAGTTGAAGGCCAGAAGAAGTGAGGATGAGAGTTTAAATGTCCTCACTGTTATGTGTCCCTTCTCTTTCCAAACTCCTCTCAGCCCCTCCTTGATCTCCTCCAACTATTGCCTCTCTCTCTTCCTCGATCTAGGGCAGATTTCTGTATTCCCCAAATAGGATATTAGCTAACATTTACATAATGCAGTCACTGGTACTAAGTATTTTAGGCGTATTATTTAATAAAGGTAGCTTCCTCTCCATTCTGCAAGGCACTAATAATTCAAGAGTAGCAGGTATAATAGATGTTTACTAAAGATTAGCAATCACTGGTGAATATCTACAGCACAAAAGAAAGAATGTTAAACTGAGTATCATGGTTTGCCCCAACTGCTGACCACCGCACCCAGTGCAAGCCTCGTGGATCCTTGGGTGGCGTGTTTGCTCCTCCTCTGCTCCAGGAGGATCGGCCAGAAGACCCAGCGACCCTCTCCTCCGTCTCCTAAGCCTCCCCAGGGATCGACATTCCCATAGCCCCAAGCCAGCCATGCCGCCCTCCTCACCTCTGAGCCGGAACAGTTGGTCCACATCCAGAGGAATAAAGCTGTGGCCCTCCTCAGACTTGGGGCCTGCAACATGCCCGTGGTCTTTGGTGAGAGTTGGAAGAAACACATCAATGGAGAGTTTGGAAAACTGTATTCTATAAAACAATTGGGATTTGTTGCAGAAGAAAGACAACATTACACTGTTTATCCTCCCCAACACCAAGTCTTTACCTGGACCCAGATGTGTGACATAGGAGACCCCATCAAGCTCATGACTCTGCTTTCATGTCCAAACACCTGTGTGACCTCTGCCTAGTTCGAAAAACATGTATGAAGAGCTGCCTACAGACAGATGGTTTTGATCATCCTGACCATGGAGATTTATCTGGGTGGCCAAACAAGGTGTTCTACTCACCATCTTCACTGTGCAGACCCATCAAGCCAATTCTCCTGAGAGGCTGGGAGCATTTTGCCAATGCAGTTATGTCCTGGCTAGATCAGAACTGAGTGACCTTGTCTTCTTGATCTGGGTTCTTAGAAGGAGGGCAATGCCATTGATAGGAGACGCAGTGTGTACTGCGTGTGGCTCCTCTCTTGTGGTTGTTGGTGTATAGAGAGTTCTTTGGGTGTAGACACTTATTCCAAGACCAATGAGCTGCTGCAGAAGTGCAGCAAGAAGCTCACAGACTAGAAGGAGCTGGAATCGTCAGGTGAGGGGTGGTCTGTCTCTGTTGGTGGTTTTTGAGAAGCTGCTGTTCAAGTATTTGTCAGTTATGAAGTCAAATTGAAAATTTCTGAATTAATCCGTAAGTACTCTGTGTAAGGGGGCAAAGCTTCCATTAAAGCAGCCATGAAGCAGGCTGCCCAGGAATGGCAGCTTTATCCAGCCAGACACAGCAAAGGCTACTCTTTGACCAAATGTCTTTCTCTGCAACATGGCTTCAGCCCAAAATATGCAAACTTCTCAGAAGACAGGTGAGGTCAAATATTCACTCTGCTGTCTTCACCACCTTTACCTTTATGTTTCAGGGGGGACATTTCACCTTTTCAGTACAGCCCTACTATTGTACCTGCTGCTACTAGGTTTTGCCTGATTAGACTTCCAATTACAAAGTGTTGGGGTGTTTTTACTTAGAAAGGAGCCCTTTTCCCAGCCTGGCTGGTATTCCAGTCCCAGCCGAGTACACTGCCCCCTTGATCATTCAAGGAGCCCTCAGGCCCCGCCATAAAAGAAGCATGGGGATGTTTTGCAAGTTTCCAGAAATTGGGGCTCAATTTCCTAATTGTAGGGAAGGTGAAGTTTCCTAAGGAATAGTCCATGGTGTGACCCTTAACAGATGGCCAGGAACTGAGAAAAGTGACCTGGGTCTTGTTATTCTTTGGTTGTTTTGTGGAATTCGAACAAAGTAGAGGAGAAAAGGGATTTTTCTTAAAATAAAGGGGTGAGCTTCTAGGGTTATCTCGAGTTGGGGTTTTTAAGACAACATGAACTGCCAAACGCTGTTTTATTATGGACTGCAATCACTTTGGGATATTTTTTCTGCAATATTAAAAATTTTTTGTTTAAAAAAAAAAATACTTATGCAGGCTGGGTGTGGTAGCTCAACACCTGTAATCCCAGCACTTTGGGAGTCCAAGGCGGGTGGATCACAAGTTCAGGAGATCAAGACCATCCTGG
The DNA here is from genome assembly GCA_004027715.1 of Plecturocebus donacophilus. Lineage (NCBI taxonomy): Eukaryota > Metazoa > Chordata > Mammalia > Primates > Pitheciidae > Plecturocebus > Plecturocebus donacophilus. The sequence goes on along the minus strand of PVKP010009879.1, from coordinate 40,773 downwards.
CTAACATGGTGAAACCCCGTCTCTACTAAAAATACAAAAATAATTAGCTGGGCCTGGTGGCACAGGTCTATAGTCCCAGCTACTCAGGAGGCTGAGGCAGGAGAATCGCTTGATCCTGGGAGGCGGAGGTTGCAGTGAGCCGAGATCATGCCACTGCACTCCAGCCTGGGCAACAGAGTGAGACTCTATCTTAAAAAAAAAACTTAAGCAAAGGAACAGGATAAAATCTATTCTCCACTTATCGAGAGCAAACCCAATTCTCTCCCTTCTTTTTCAACCCCCTCCTTTACCCTCTCTCTTGTCTCTTGTCTCTTCTCTTCTTCACTAACAGGCATGAAGTCCTGAGAGCCTATACTAACATGGTGGCAGTGGCAGAGAAAGGGACATATCTTAGGGACCTGAAACAGTCCCCAATTATATCTGCCCAGGTTGACTGCTTTTTGCCCACACTCCTATTGCCTGTCTCATTGGTTGCCTTGAATACTTGTGTGCTTTTTAATATTTTATATTTATTAGATTTGTCCTCCTCATTAAAAAAGCAATAGTTGATTAAGAGAACTGGCTTTCTCAGTGTGTGGCAAAGTACACCGAAAATAATATGAATCAACAAATACAAATCAATGTGCAGTTAAAAATAACTGAAATTTAATTTTGCATTCTAATAAAACGTTCTTGTAATCTCTTGGAGCCAATCCCCTGCTTCCATTACTGAGGATCTGCAGTCTGGAAAGTCTTCTCCCTACTGTTGCTTTTCTTTCTCTTTTCAGCTCCAAGGTTAGTGCTGTCAGGAGTGCTGCAAACATGTTTCATTTTAATTTGCTGGGCAGTACAAAATGTATCCCCTTTAGTCAGTACAGTCTATAAGGAGAAATAGGAAAAACACCAAAGTACTTTTGCCCATTTTTAGTCGGTTCCTCAATGCAACACTTCTGACACCAACTCCAGAAATAGAAAAAAAACAACACAAGACGCATTTTTCTTGTTCTCTACTCTCACACAGTCACTCAGCACTTCTGGCACCAGGTGTGTGGGGGTTTTCTCCCACAAATCAAGCAATTCTGCAGTGGATTCTGCAGCAGATTCTCCAGCAGACCGCAGCTGGATGTCCTCCAGTTCACTATCCACCTGGAATGAACTGGCAGTTCTGATACCATGTACCTGGAGATAGCATCAGATCTCACGGGTTGAGGGGCTGAGTCTCCATCATTGCCCCCCACTTCAGATGCCATGGATTGTGGCCTGTGCTTGTTTCTGACTGACTGGTTATAAACAGGGGTCTTTAGTACTCCTTGCTGAATGTCAATTAATTTCCTACGGCATCTCACAGAACCCAGAAAAACACTGTTTTCTTGTGTTTTATAAAGAATATTACAAAAGATACAGATAAATAACCAGATGGAAGAGGTGTATGGGGCAAAGTGTGGGAGAAGGAGGGCAGAGCGTCCATGCCCCTACAAAAACCTCCATATGTTCAGCCATCCAGAAGCTCTCTGAACCCAGTCCCATTAGGTTTGTATGGAAGTTTTGTCATGCAGCATGATTGATGATTACAGCATTGGCCTTTGGTGATCAACTCAACCTTCGGCACCTTTTCCCTCCCTCTGAGATCCGGGTAGGAGGCGGAAAGTCTCACCCCTCTAATCATGCCACAGTCTTTCCAGTAACCAGACCCCTTCCTGAAGCTATCTAGGGGCCCCAGCCACCAGTCATATCATTAGCATCCAAAAGATACCCTTATCAGTCCATAGATTATGACGGTTTTAGTAGCTGTATGTCAGGAAACAGGAAGAAGACCCAATATTTATTTCACAGTATCACCAACTTCTAAGAAGGGAATGACAATGGCAATGAAAAAGAAAGGTTACACGCAAAGGACGAATGCAAGCACTTAGTGACTAGGCTGAATGGTGGAACAAAAGAAAAAGCATTAATGATTTCGAAAGGCTGAACCTGGTCATGTTTATCCCACAAGTAGCCTCTCCGAAACCCCAATTTTTTTCTTAAAAAGTTGCTATTTTGCTACCAAAATACCAAATAAAAACTTCTATACCAATATATCCTTTCCTAAGATTTTTAAATTATGAACTTGATGAGTACCCAAGACATCCGTCTGCTGCTCAGTTTAGAGAACGCTAACAAGAAAGTCTATGACTTGTCAATAAAAACAGTTTAAAAATTAAAAGCTGCAAAACCAAAGAAAAATAAGAGCAAAACCCCAAGACACCCCACAAAGGTGAACACTTACTTCTAAATGAATGAAAGGACCTCATTTCTACTCAAAGTCCTTGACCCCTTTCCACAAATATTCAAGTAATGGGATTTCTACTTGCAGGCAGACAGTGCTTCCATTGGGGAATGTTCTCTGTGGCAAGGCAGCGTGGTCAAATGGGGGATGGAAGTTTGAAGGTGATGCTTTTCTCATCTCTGCAACCCAGAATTGAGTTATCCGTGCTCTGAGACTTTCTCTTTACGAACTATTTAAGGCTTCAATTATGGCAAAGCTAACTCAGCTTCCCAATGGTGTGCTGCCTCTGGAATCCCACCTCAGAAAAGAAAGAACTAGGAACAGCAATAACTGATATATACAAAATACAAAAGCCTCTAGACCCGCTGGTTAAAAGTATTTTTAATGTGTCCTGAGAGATATGGAGACAGTACCTCCAAAAGTTGACCCTGGGAACAGTAAGCATCATCCCCATCACAGTAACTTGTTGGCCTTCCTTCTACCTAGTCTCTCCTCTTAACACATTTTTCCTTCTAACTAAACATAAGACACAAAATACATACATTCTACTACAAACCTCTTATCAAATTGTACATATTTAATATTTAGCCTGTAAGTTCCTTTGCTAGCTCAGTGTGCTTTCCTCTACACTAGTCAACAGTGACAGAAGCAATGGCCAGCACTCTGCTTTGTGTTTTATATGCATTACTTCATTTAATCCTTGCCATAATGCTGTGAAGTAGGGTTACTAGCCATTTTATACCTGTAAATATCCTCATTTTACAGGTATATATATTTTAAAAAACCAAAGCACAGAAGGTTAATTCATTGGCCCAACAGTCATAAAGATAATAAGTGGTAGAACTTAGTATCTTCAGAGTACTCTATCATCTTTAGGAATAATTGCTAGGCAATGTAATAATCATTCAATAAATGTTTTTAAGCCCCCTATGAGGTTCAAAGGGCATAGAGATAAATGAGATATGGTCCCAATCCTCTAGAAGCACCCATTTAAAAGACAGTTTTGATAGCAAATCTACCATCAGAGCCAAGAACAACACACTCGACCCCTTTATTTGAATTACAAAAGGCCACCCCACTTCCTGGCTGAGAAAGCGCCACACTAGAACATAGAGAATACTGCAGGTAGATGGAGAGCTGGAGTTCACTGGGCCAAGTGGCTCACGCTTGTAATCTCAGCACTTTGGGAGGCCAAGGTTAGTAGACTGCTTGAGCCCAGGAGTTTAAGACTAGCCTAAGCAACATAGTGAAACCTCATCTCTACAAAACATACAAAAATTAGCCGGGCATGGTGGCACATGCCTGTAGTCCTAGCTACTCAGGAGGCTGTGGTGGGAGCATCCCTTGAGCCTGGGAAGTGAAGGTTTAGTGGGCCGAGATCATGCCACTGCACCGTGGGCTGCCCCTGACAGTCATCCCACAGGACAACTGAGCAAGTCCTGGGTGACCGAGCAAGACTCTGTCTCAAAAAAAAAAAAAGCTGGATTTCATCTCTACCTTTGTAAAAGAGTCCTTTTATGCAGTGTGAAAACTACACAACAGTATGTGACATCTTCAGTTCTATAGTTGGTATCCAAATTATGAGCTTGTGGAGATCTATTCTTTAAAGATGTGCATGAAAATATTAGAAGCCGCTGGGAGCAGTGGCTCACACCTGTAATCCCAGCACTTTGGGAGGCCAAGGCAGGTGGAGCACAAGGTCAGAAGTTCAAGACCAGCCTAGCCAGGTTGGTGAAATCCCATCTCTACTAAAAATACAAAAATTAGCTGGGCGTGGTGGCACACGCCTCTAATCCCAGCTGCTCGCGAGGCTGAGGCAGAGGAACCTGGGAGGTGGAGGTTGCAGTGATCTGAGATCACACCACTGCACGCCAGGCTGGGTGACAGAGTGAGACTACGTCTAAAAAAAAAAAAAAGAAAAAATATTAGAAGCATAGAACTTATGGAAACATGAATCCATATGTAAGAAAATACAAGGGTAGTGAAGGAATATTCTACCATTTTATTTTAATCCCAGTATCAATAAAGGGTAGGAAAAGAGATAAGCCTGTAGGAAATGAAGTATTTGAAAGGAAAAGGATGAGCAACAAATGGAAAACCAAAACCAACAAGGCTGTGCCATATTTGCATATTCCAGCAATGACTATTTCACCTGTGCTTATAAAGCTGCAGTTGTCATCAGACCATAATATTCTTGACCACTCTATAATATTACCCTCATCAACAAAAACAATAATCATTTAGGGAATTCTTAACACTAGCAAAATAATTAAGTACTAAGCAGTACACATAAAAACTTGAAAATATTGTCCTTCTTGTCCTCAAAATGAATTACATTTAAGAAGATAATGCAGGCCGGGCATGGTGGCTCACACCTGTAATCTCAGCTCTGCAGGAGGCCAACGGGTGGATCACCTGAGGTCAGGAGTTCCAGAACAGCCTGACCAACATGGAGAAACCCTGTGTCTACTAAAAAATACAAAACTAGCCTGGCGTGGTGGTGCATGCCTGTAATCCCAGCTGCTCGCGAGGCTGAGGGAGGAGAATCGCTTGAACCCGGGAGGCGGAGGTTGCAATGAGCCGAGATCCACTGCACTCCAGCCTGGGAAACAAGAGCAAAACTCTGTCTCAAAAAAAAAAAAAGAAAGAATTGGAGCCAGGAGTAATGTCAGCAAGATGGCTGACTAGAGTCACCTGGTGCTTGCTCCTCCCAACAAGAAAGGTCCAAGACAATGAATCCGCAGCTCAGTTTGACTGGAGCGTGGAAGGGAGGGCACTGGGGTGCAGCCGGGGAGCCGCGATCGATCTGCGGTGATAGAAGTCCGGGAGAGCAGCATGGAGGCGCCCGGCCTCTGCAGCCCCATCTGCTCTTCCCAAATCGGATTGCCCTGGAGACAGAAGGGACTTCCTGTTGTGGAGAAAAGGTAAGCAGATCCCCACTAGCTCTCATTGTCTTGACAAACACCTATAGTCCTTTCCTTTTTTTTTTTTTTTTTGATACGGAGTCTAGCTCTGTCGCCAGGCTGGGGTGCAGTAACGCGATCTCGGCTCACTGCAACCTCCACTTCACAGGTTCAGGTGATTTTCCTGCCTCAGCTTCCCAAGTAGCTGGGATTACAGGTGTCCAACACCACGCCCGGCTAATTTTTTGTTAATGTTTTGATGGGTTTCACCATCTCTACTAAAAATGGTCTCGATCTCCTGACCTCGTGATCTGCCCGCCTTGGCCTCCCAAAAAAAGATTATAGACGTGAGCCACCGGGCCTGGCCACCTATAGTCTTTTCTACAGGAGAACCCCACAGTTCTCACAAGCCCTGAGCCCAGTTTGGAAAGCTGCCGGAATTCATGCAGCTGCATTGCCCTGGATTAGGAGCGCAAGGTGTGCACTCCCCACCCCCACCCACTCCCTGTGAGCAAAGCTGCTGCAGCACCGCCCCATCTTGAGAGCAGAGCCACCTGTAGAGTTCACCCTCCTCCCAGGGTTAGTAGCCACTGCAGCCCTCCAGCACTGGAGCTCCATTTTCATGATGCCACGCCCACAAGAGTAGCCGAATGCCACAGCCCTAGCTGTGCAGAACTTGGGCCCAGGATCAGCTGTAGCTCTGGTCCTGCAAAGCAGGGAAACCAATTCCCACCACCATTCATCCAGATAGAGAAACAGTCTGCCAGTCCTGCCCAGAGCAAACTGTCCTTGAGCTAGCCGGACCACTGTGTGCCCTCCCACACGTGGAAGCTGATATGCCCCAGGCCAGCAGAATGGCTACACTTACTCAGGATCTGAGAACTAGCTGTGTGTCCATGTCCTAGATTGAGAAACAGCCCTGAAAGCAGCCTGTAGTAGACACAATCACAGGCTGACTAAGCAGCCCTGTGTCCCTTGCTCAGGCCTACTAAATGAAACAACCTCATGGGCCACCACCCACAGAAATGCCCCCAGGCCATCTGAGCAGCAATGTGAATATGTCACAGGTCTGAGAAACTGCCTTGTTCCCAACTCAGGCAGATGTGTCCCCAGGCCAGCAGAGCAGCAATACACCCATGCCCTGGACCTGAAAAATAATCTGTGGGCCACCCTCAGCAGATGTGCCCCAGGACCAGCCAAGCAGACTTGTGCCCACATCCTGGGCTTGAAAAGCAGCCGGAAGAAAAGAATAAAAAAAAAACAAACAAAAAAAAGAAAAAAGAAAAGCAGCCCCATGGGCCCCCCCATGGCACGCAGGTCCACAGGCCAATCAAGCAGTTGTGTACCAGCATCCTGAGCCAGAGGAACAGCCCCATGGACCATCCCCAGCAGACATGCACTCACACCAGCCAAGAAGCCATGTGATCATGTCCTAAGCCTGAGAAGCCTCAGGGCCACCCCCCCCCAACAACCATGTCCCCAGGCCAACTAAGAAACCGGGCAACTGTGTCCTGGGCCTAAGAAACTCTGTGAATCACCCAGAGCAGACACACCCCAGGCCAACCAAGCAGCTTTATGCCTGCATCCTAAACCAAACAAAGCATGTTGTGGGCAACCCCTGGCAGACACATCCCCAGGCCAGCCAAGCAGCTGTGTGCCCACACCCTGGGCTGAAGAAAGCCCCACAAACCATTCCTGGCAGGCACACCCCAAGGCCAACTGAGCAACCATGTCTCTATGCTCCCAGCCAGAGTAACAACCCTGTGGCCCAAACCTCAGTGAGCCATACCCCAAGTTGGCTGACCCACTGTGCGCATACACACACACCAGGCCTGAGAAACAGCCTGGGGAGCCCAACTCTGGCAAAGCTACACCATCACCACAAACTCTGTCAGCCTAGACCACTGAGAAACTCACACATGCCGCTAGTATGGATTACAGCTGAAGAAACTAAATGAAGAGTATACTACTGTACATACCTAGAATCAAGGTCAATGTACCCCACTGAACGGACACCCCAAGACTTATTAGTACAAATAAGTGTTTCCCTATGAAACCTTCTTCGTAAAACTGGAAAACATAACTTTTCCACCAGAAGTGTAGAAATCAATGTAGGAACACATCAACCATGAAAAAGGGAAGGAAACATTGTTTTCCAAGGAAAACAATACTTCTCTAGTAACAGACTCTAATCATAAAAAAAGGCCGGGTGCGGTGGCTCACGCCTGTAATCCTAGCACTTTGGGAGGCTGAGGTGGGTGGATCACCTGAGGTCAGGAGTTCAAGACCAACCTGGCCATCATGGTGAAACCCCATCTTTAAAAAAAAAAAAAAATGACAGAACTGAAAAAGAATTCAAAATAATAATCTTAAGGAAACTCAATAAGATGCAAGAGAATACAGATAGGCTATTTAGTGAAATCACAAAAATCAGTTTATTATTTGAATGAAAAATTCAACAAAAAGATATAATAAGAAGAAGCAAACAGAAATCCAAGAGCAGAAGAATTCAGTGAATGAAATACAAAATATGCTTAATATACAACAGACTAGACCAAGCAGAAAAAGGAATTTCTAAAATTGAAGACAAGTATTGTGAAATACCACAGGCAGACCAAAAAGAACAAAAAGGATAAAGAATAAAAATAAATGAAGAAAGTCTACAGAATTTATGGGTATTATGGGCATTCCAGAAGGAAAAGAGAAGGGAAAAGGTGAGCAAAACATAGTTAATAAAATAATAAGCAGAAGCATTCTTGGAAGAGAGACAAATATCTAGGTTCGGGAAGATCAAAGAACCCCAAACAGATCCTATCCAAGGCACATTATAGTCAAATTGTCAAAAGTCAAAGATGAAGAATCTTAAGAACAGCAAATCACATATATAGGAATCTCAATTAATCTAACAGAGCAATTCTCAGCAGAAACCTAATGGGCCAGGAGATAGTAGGATAATATATTCCAAGTACTAAAAGAAAAAAAACCTGCCGGTCAAAAATATGATACCTAGCAAAGCTATCCTTCAGAAATAAAAGAGAAGTAAAATCTTTCACAGACAAGAAAAAAACTAAGGAAATTTATCACCACCAGACCAGCCTTAGAAGAGATACTCAAGGGTATCTTATATGGAAGTGAAAACACAACTACCACCATTATTTACTCACATGCAGGAGAAAGAAAGGAATCAAAGCTTATTGCTACAGAAAACCACCCAACTGCAAAACAATAAGAAAGAAAGTAAGGAACAAAGGACATATAAACAACCAGAAAACAATCAATAAAATGACAGAAGTAAGTCCTCACCTACCAATAATAACTTTGAATGTAAATGGACTAAATTCCCCATTTAAAACATAGACTGGGAGAATTGATTAAAGCAATTGACAACAAGACCCAACTATATGCTACTTACAAAAAACTCACCTCACCTGTCAAGACACACAAAGACTGAAAGTAAAATGATAGAGGCTGGGCATGGTGGCTCACGCCTGTAATCCAAGCACTTTGGAGACCAAGATAGGTGGATCACCTGAGTTCAGGAGTTCAAGACCAGCCTGACCAACATGGTGAAACCCCATCTTTATTTAAAAAAAAAAAAAAAAAAAAAAAAAAAAAAAAAAAAAAAAAAAAAAAAAAAAAAAAAAAAAAAAAAAAAAAAAAAAAAAAAAAGTGAAGTGATAGAAAAAGACACCCCATGTAACTGGAAATCAAAAGTGAGCAGGAGTAGCTGTACTTACATTAGATAAAACATACTCCAAGTCAAAAGCTGTAAAAAGAGAAAGAGAATGACATTAATTATATCATAATAAAGGAACCAATTCTGTAAGAGAATATAAGAATTGTAAATATACATGTACCCAACAGATATATATAGCAAATATTAGCTCTAAAGAGAGTGATAGACCCCACTATACATAACTGGGGACTTTAAAACCCCACTCTCAACATTAGACAGATCATCTAGACAGATAATTAATAAAGAAACATCAAATTTAAACTGTGCCATAGGCCAAATGGACCTAACAGACATTTATAGAATATTTCATCCAACAGCTATAGAATATACATTCTTTGGGCCACAGTGGCTCACGCCTGTAATCCCAGCACTTTGGGAGGCCAAGGCAGGTGGATTACTTGAGGTCAGGAGTTCAAGACCAGCCTGACCAACATGGTAAAACTCCAACTGTACTAAAAAAATACAAAAATTAGCCATGCACAGTTGCACGTACCTGTAGTCCCAGCTACTTGGGAGGCTGAGGCAGGAGAATTGCTGCTTAAACTCAGGAGGTAGAGGCTGCAGTGAGCCAAGATTGTACTACTGCACTCCAGCCTGAGCAACAGAGTGAGATTCCATCTTAAAAAAAAAAAGCTATATATATTCTTTTCATCAGCACAGGGAACATTCTCCAAGACTGACCATATGTTAGAACACAAAACAAGTCTCAAAAGTTTTTTTTTTTAATTTTTAAAAATTGAGCTGGCCACAGTGGCACGTGCCTGTACTCTCGGCTACTCGGGAGGCTGAGGTGGGAGGATCACTTAAGCCCAGGAGTTCTGGGCTGGAGTGTGCTATGTTGGTTGGGTGTACGCACTAAGTTCTGCATCAATATAGTGATCTCCTGGGAGCAGGGGACCACCATGTTGCTTAAGGAGGGGTGAACCGGCCCAGGTCAGAAACAGAGCAGGTCAAAAAAAGAAAAGAAAAGTAGAGAAGAACATAAATGATGTTTATGGAAAAAAAAAAAAAAAAAAAGAAATGGAGCAGGTCAAAACTCCCATGCTGATCAGTAGTGGGATTGTGCCTGTGAATAGCTGCTGCACTCCAGCCTGGGCAATATAGTGAGACCCCATCTCTAAAAAAAAAAAAATTGAAATCATATCAAGTATTTTATGCGATCATGATGGAATAAAACCAAACATCAAAATTCCAGCTAGATAGAAGGATTAAGTTCTAGTGTCATATACCCTGTAGGGTGACTATAGTTAATAATATTATATATAGTTTGAAATAGCTAGAAAGAGGTTATTGAAACACATTCCCAACACAAAGAAATAATACCTGTTTGGGATGATGAATATGCTAATTATCCTGATCTGATCTGATCACTGTACATTATATGTATCAAAACTTCACTATGTACCCAGTGACAATCTACAGTTATCTGTCAATTAAAATTAAAATTAAAAAAGAATTGGAACCATTACCTTAATCTATCACGTAATTATCAATTATAATTATTATATCAATTTGATTCATTTCCTTGATAAGTAATCTGTGGCTTAAATAATATGAGTTTATAGAGTTCTTAGAGCTTTTGGTGAAACTGTTTTTGGAGCTTGCCATGGCTGCCTTACCATTGATAGATAAGCATCTCAGGTATCTTTACTCATCCCTTTATCTGCCAGACCACTACTGACTGCAAGAGTGATGGAGCATTTAGTCTTTTTATCTTAAGCCAATTTCCAACTCTCCTCTAATTGGCCCTCAGGATCACTACATCAATATGTCTCACATCTCCATTTGCCTTGTGCACCAGTAGAGGTTCAAACACTTCTCACATTTTCTGCCTCAATTTATCCATGAATATGGCCCCCTTTCCCTCTTGTTCCTAACTGCCTGAACACTTCCTGTGTCCTCTGATCATGAGCTCTTATCAACATCTGTAATATTTTCTCTGAGCTTTCCCTTCATTTCATGCCCTAACTGAAACCCAACTGTTCCCTAAGGTCACTGGTTGCCCTGCAGTCCTCTGCAAGGGATGTGTTGTTTGTTTGTTTTGTTTTTTCTCTTATACCAGGCACCTCTGGGCTTGAAGATGAGAGATAAGACCAGTATCCTTCTTGCTTCCTATTGCAGCTTCATAAATTGTTCTCTTTCCTCTTCAAAAATTTAGATCCTTTGAAGTTTATGCTATCAGATGCTACAACTCCATATATTGTTATACTATTGACATGTAATCCTCCTTTCATTCACTGGGGATTTTAGCCCCTGAGCTCTCTATCTTCCTATTCATCTCAACTCCTGTCACTGTGAAAGGAAAATAAATCTTGGGCCCCAAAAAAAACTAAAAGGAAAAAAAAAAAACTAAAAAGAAAAGCCAAGCTGGGAACTGCTTAGGGCAAATCTGCCTCCGATTCTATTCAGAGTCACTGAGATAGATGTATATCTGATTGCTTCCTTTGGAGAGGCTAATCAGAAACTCAAAAGAATGCAACCATTTGTCTCTCATCTACCTATGACCTGGAAACTCCCTCCCTGCTCCGAGTTGTCCTGCCTTTCTGGATAAACCAATGTTCATCTTATATATGTTGCTTGATGTCTCATGTCTCCCTAAAATGTATAAAACCAAACTGCTCTGACCAGCTTGGGCACATGTCATCAGGATTTCTTGAGGCCGTGTCATGGCCACATGTACTCAACCTTGGCAAAATACACTTTCTAAATTAACTGACACCTGTCTCAGATATTCAGGGTCCACATCATCAATCTTGATGTATAATCAAACCAACAATGAGACCTCTTAGTTCCTTGACCTCCTCAACTCTAATATTTTTTAAAAATCTCACATCAGCTGCCCACTTCTATGGGCATATATTTGCCCAATAATTATACTCCTTGATCCAAGCACCTCACTCTCTGACCACTATCCCTGTCTTTCAAGTGATTTCATCTAATATCTCACTTCAAAATTTTATTTTACTTCATTACAACTTCCAATTCACTGAGTCTGCTATTTTTTTCATTATCCATTGCCCCTTCAAAGACACACATCCCATTGAACCCCTTAGATTAATGGCTATCATCATAGTCACTCACTGAGATCAGGGCAAGTGGTCTCTTTATAAAGATGACTCGGCCGGGCGTGGTGGCTCACGCCTGTAATCCGAGCACTTTGGAAGCCAAGGCGGGCAGATCACCTGAGGTCAGGAGTTCAAGACCAGCCTGACCAATATGGTGAAACCCTATCTTAAAATAAATAAATAAATATGACTCAAGAGTTGTAAACATCAAATTTCTCACCCTATTGGATCAGTTGGGAACTGAGGCTCTGGGTTCCCGAGAGGCCGGCACGTCTGCCGGGGACTCTTGGCCAGCAAGAGGGTCCCAACCTGAATAGGGGAGTGCACGGAAAAAAGAGAAGACAGACAAGCGGTGTCTGGAGGACTGAGTAAGCAATGTTTAAACAGCAATGCTTAAACAGCAACTTTATTGTGCACATAGTTAGTATATATATTTTTTGCCTACAGTAACTACAGAAACAAATACCATAGTAATTACAGAAACAAACACCATTGTCTTATACATGAAAGGGAACAGAAAGTCCTTGGGATACAAGTTCAGGCAGCAGATACCATTAATCTTATACATGAAAGCAGGACATAAGAACAGTAGTAAAATCAGATACATAATCAGGTACAAGCAAGTCACGCAGGTGGGTCTTAGTATTGGGGTGGGGAAACTTATAGTTAAAAGTTACTGACCTTTGCAAGGCACCAGAGAGGCAGAAACCTATTATATTTGCACAGTCACAAGAACGGGCACAGGACCCAATAGCGGGTAAACAAAGTCATAAATTAGATACAGAAACTGGACACATTGTCCTGTCAGACCACATGCAGGTCATATCACAGTCTCACAAAGTTCTTTTTATAATCCCTTTACCTGCAGTTCCTACTTTCCCATAGCTCTACTGCCTCCAATGGGAAACTGTGTCCGGGCTCAAGCTCACCATATGGTGAGGCCCAATTCCGAGGGGTCTCACATGGGAACGAACCCCACATGAGGCCTTTGGGGGATCTATTTAAGTAATGAGGGCTCTGCCCTTATAAATGGATACATGCGTTTATAAAAAAAACTTGAGGGGGGAAATTCACTCCTTTCCACCCCTTCCACTCCTTCTATCATGTGAGGACATGGCATTCCACCCTTCCAGAAGCTAAGACCAGGTTCTCACCAGACACTGAACCTATCAGCTCCTTAATCCTGGACTCCTAGCCTCCAGAACTATGAAAAATAAATTTCTTTTTATAAATTACCCAGTCTCAGATATCTTGTTGTAGCAGCACAAATGAAATAAGACAACTGGCTAAAATTCAGGGCATTCTGTTATTAAAAAGAAAAGACGATGTGACTATCTGGGGACACTCAGTGATGTTTGCACATTCGTTAAGCCTAAATGCCCACCTATTCTGTGCTTTCCCACAAATAACTAACACACCAGAGGAGAGTATGCAGCCATGATTCTCACTCCAAATCTCAAGTGAGCAGTCAATTCTACATAATAAACTTATACATGTATTTAATACATTTGATCTTCTGTACTCAAGAAATGGCTATTTTGTGTGTTCTCTTTTCTCAAACCTCTCACAATCCCTTACTATCTTTTACACTTCACTCTCAGCTGGTAACTTTCTCATATTTTATATAAAAAGTGAAAGCAATCCCAGGAACTTACTTTTCTTTCCCCACTAAATCTACTAGCCCATTCTATCATTCTTTTCTCTCATTTCAGTTCTTTCTTTGCCACATTCTTTTCTCCTTTTACAGTAGACAGAAGCTCCTTGTTCCTAGCAGAGATTAACACCTCTCAAGCCTATCTTTTCCAGCCTTTCTCAAGGACAGATGTCTGTAATAGCAGACATTTTGATTTTTTGTCAGATTATTTCTAACAGTTAGGAAATAGTCTCTAATAAATCCCACCTTCAAAAAATTATTAGAAGAGAGGACTCTGGGAAGATAGCAGAGTAGAGAGCACCTGAAATCTATCTCCCCAGCTTGACAACAATTGCACTGAGGGAATCTGTCTTACCTATTTGGAAACTCTAGAGTCTATTGAAGGCTTACAGCTTCCAAGGGAAGGCTTGGATGGTAAATTGCAGTAAATTCTGGTCAATTTCAGCTCTTAGCACATAGCAGCTACCCATCCTCCACCCCCAGCCCTTTGGCAGGCAGGCAGCCATGCACATGAGCAGCTTTCCTATATCTTGCAGATGCCAGGGTGGGTAAAAAGGGCCCTTTCCTACAAATATCAAGGACCTGGACTCTAATCATTGATTGCTGTTTCTGATCACAAAAGTGCAGATAAAGAGGCAGGTAGCCATTGTAGTTGCCCCTCTCCCCACAGTTGTATGCCCCTCCCCCTCCAGCTGAAGCAACTTCTAGGGGATTAAAAGGGCTAGCACCCTCTACTCCATTTATTTTTCTTTTTTTCCCCCTTTTCAGAGCCATGTGTTAATGACTAGGACTTTCAAACGCAACTACATATGTGGGAGATATGAGAAAGTCATCGTGTATGCTCAGGGAAAGGTGCAAGCTTAGAAGAGATCTGAAAAAGACCTTAATTTACACCTCAGACTGACACGACACAGAGGCAGTCTACAACAGTTTTAAAAAGCAGCAAACCCTGGGGAAGAGAGATAATCTGATTTCCAGAGTTACTACATTATTAGATTCAAATGTCCAGTTTTCAACCAGAAGAAAAATTACAAGACATACAAATAAATAGGAAAGTATGGCCCATTCAAGGGAAAAAAGTCAACAGAAACTGTCCATGAAAAAAAAAGCTGATGGTGGCTGAACTAGACAAACACCTTAACAAAACTGGCCAGGTGAGGTGGCTCATGCCTGTAATCCCAGCACTTTGGAAAACTGAGGCAGGCAGTTCACTTGAGGTCAGGAATTGGAGACCAGGCTGGCCAACATGGGTTTTTTTGGGTTTGTTTGTTTGTTTTTTAGTAGAAACGGGGCTTACTAGAAGCCCCATCTCAACTAAAAATACAAAAATCAACCAGGCATGGTGGTATGCACTTGTAGTCCCAGCTATTTGGGAGGCTGGGGCAGGAGAATCACTTGCACCCAGGAGGTGGAGGTTCCAGTGAGCTGAGATTGCACAACTGCAGTCTCCAGCCTGGGTGACAGAGTGAAACTCCGTATCAAAAATAAAAAAAAATAAAAAATAAAAAAAAAGACCTTAACAAAACTATCTTAAAGATGCTCAAAAGAACTAAGGGAAAATGTGAAGAAAGGTTAAGAGAATGATGTATGAACAAAATGGAAACATCAATAAGGAGGTAGAAAAGCTAAAAAGAAACCAGAAAATAAAAAAATCTGGAGCTGAAAAGTACAAAACTAAAATAAAAAATTTAGTAAAGGCATTCAAAGACAGATTTGTTCAGGAAGAAGAATTAGTGAATTTGAAAATAGGACAATAGAAATTACTGATTGTGAGAAGCAGAAAGAAAAATAATTGAAGAAAAGTGAGCAGAGCTAAGGGACCTGTGAGACACACTCAAGTGGATGAACATATGCATTGTAAGAGTTCCAGAGGGAGCAGACAGGGAGAAAGGAGTAGAGAGAATATTTAAAGAAATAATAGATGAAAACTTTCTAAATTAAATGAAAAACATGAATATAAACATCCAATAAACTCCAACTAGGATTAACTCATACAGGCCAATTCCAGCATACAGTACAGTCAAACTGTCAAAGGTCAAAGGGAGAATCTTGAAAGCAGCAAGAGAAAAGCCACTCATCATATACAAGAGTTTCTCATTAAGATTATCCACAGATTTCTCATCAGAAACATTTGAGGCTGATATACACAAGGTACTAAAGGAAAAAAAAAACTGTCACAGAAGAATTCTGTATTCAGTAAAACTGTCCTTCAAAAGTGAGGGAGAAATTAAGACATTCCTAGATAAATAAAAGCTGACAGAGCTTTTGTTTACCTAACTTATCAATATCCTTGATGTCACTTGTTATCACTAAACCTGCCCCACAAGAAGTGCTAAATAGACTCCTCCAGGTTAAAATAAAACAAGACAGTAACATAAAGCCATATGAAGAAGTAAAGATCTCATTAAAAGCAAATACATGGGCAATTATAAAATCTAGTATTGGCCAGGTGTGGTGGCTCACACCTGTAATTCCAGCACTTTGGGAGGCCAAGGCAGGCAGATCACCTGAGGTCGGGTATTTAAGACCAGCCTGACCAACATGGGGAAACTTCCTCTCTACTGAAAATACAAAATTAGCTGGGCATGCTGGCACATGCCTGTAATCCCAGCTTCTCGGGAGGCGGAGGCAAGAGAATCACTTGAACCCAGGAGGTGGAGGCTGTGATGAGATCATGCCATTGCACTCCAGCCTGGGCAATAAGAGTGAAGCTCCGTCTCAAAAAAAAAAGCTAGTACTGAGGGCATTTATGTTAAGTGAAATTAGCCAGGCACAAACATCATATGATCTCACTTATATGTAGAATCCAAAAATGTTGAACTCATAGAATCAGAGAGTAGAATGACGGTTAACAGGGGATTAGGGATGGTGAAGGTTGGTAAGATTCTGGTCCAAGGATACAAAATTTCAGTTAGCTAAGAGGAATAACTTAAAGAGATCTGTTGATCCATAGGGACTATAATTAATAATAATGTATTATATCCTTAAAAATTGCTAAGAGGCTGGGCGTGGTGGCTCACGCCTATAATCCCAGCACTTTGGGAGGATGAGGTGGGTGGATCACAAGGTCGAGAGATTGAGACCAGCCTGGCCAACATGGTGAAAACCGGTCTCTACTAAAAATACAAAACTTAGCTGGGCATGGTGGTGCACGCCTGTAGTCCCAGCTACTTGGGAGGCTGAGGCAGGAGAATTGCTTGAACCCAGGAGGCAGAGATTGCAGTGAGCCAAGATCGCACCATTGCATTTCAGCCTGGGTAACAACAGCGAAACTCCGTCTCCAAAAAAAAAAAAAAAAATTGCTAAGAGTATATTTTAAGTGCTCCTACCACAAAAAATAATAAATATGTGATGTAGTGCATATGTTAACTTGACTTAGCCATCCGCAATGTACACATATTTCAAAACATGTTGTACACAATAAATATATACAATTTTTGCCAATTAAGACAGAAAAATAAATGTTTTTAAAAGGTCGTGTTACTGTAACTATGTTTTGTAACTCTACTTTTTTTTCTACATGTTTTAAGAGGCCAATACATTTAAAAAGAATTACAGCCTGGGTGTGATGACTCAGGACTTTAATCCCATCACTTTGGGAGGCTGAGGTAGGCAGATCACCTGAGGTCGGGAGTTCCAGATCAGCCTCACCAACATGGAGAAATACAGTCTCTACTAAAAACCCAAAGTTAGCTGGGTGTGGAGGCACATGCTTGTAATCCCAGCTACTCGGGAGACTGAGGCAGGAGAATCGCTTGAACCCGGGAGGCGGAGGCTATAGTGAGCTGAGATGGCGCCATTGTGCTCTAACCTGTGCAAAAAGAGCGAAACTCCTGTCTCAAAAAAAATAAATAAATAAGAATTATTAAGTTCTAACTAATACAATAAGACAAGAAAAGGAAATAAATATATACAGATTGGAGAGAAATAAAACTGTCTTTGTTTGCAGATGTCATGATTACTTATGTAGAAAATCTAAAAGAATTGACCAGAAAAAAAATCTCCTAGAACTAATAAGTGATGATAGCAGGGTTACAGGATACTAGGTTAATACACAATAGCTAATTACTTTCCTGTATGCCGCAAAGAACAAGTAAAGTTTGAAAGTAAAAACACAATATTGTTTACATTAGCACCTCCAAATGAAATACTTCCGTATACTATAAAACAAAACACAATAAAAACAGAAAGTAATGTGTTAATGAGGATGTGGAGAAATTGGAACCTTGTGCACTGTTGATGGGAATGTAAAATGGTACAGTAGCTGTTGGTTTCATTGGGGAATTGTATTAAACATTAAAAAAGAACTAACACCAATCCTCCTGAAACGTTCTGTTTTTGAGACGGAGTCGCTCTGTCACCCAGGCTGGAGTGCAGTGGCGCAATCTCGGCTCACTGCAACCTCCTCCTCCCTCACTCAAGCGATTCTCCCGCCTCAGCCACCCGAGGAGCTGGGATTATAGGCATGCACCACCATGCTCAGCTAACTTTTTTTTTTTTGAGACAGAGTATCATTCTGTCACCCAGGCTGGAGTGCAGTGGCACGATGTCGGCTCACTGCAACCTCTGCCTTCAGGGTTGAGGCGATTCTCCATCTTGGCCAGGCTGGTCTCAAACTCCTGACCTTGTGATCCGCCTGCCTCAGCCTCCCAAACTGTTGGGATTACAGGTGTGAGCCACCATCCTTGGCCCTCCTGAAACTTTTCAAAAAAAAAAAAAAAAATGAACAGGTGGGAAGAGTTTATAACTCATTCTATGATGCCTGCATTACCAGGATACCAAAGTTAAACAAAGACACAAGAAAACTGCCGACCATTATCCCTCTGGACACTGGTGTAAGAATTCTCACCAAAATACTACTAACAAATCAAGTTCAGCAGCATATATAAAGGATAATACACCATGACCACATGGAATTTATTCCTGGAGTGTGAAGATGGTTCAACATACAAACATTGATCAATGTAATACATCACATTAACGGAACAAAGAAAAAGCCCACATGATTATCTCAATTAGAGCAGAAAAAGCATTTACCAAAATTCAACATCCTTCCATAATAAAAACACTCAACAAACTAGGAATAGACAAAAACTATCTCAACATAATAAAAGCCATATACTTAAAAAAACAGTGAACATCATACTCAATGGTGGAGTACTGAAAACTTTTCCTTTAACATCAGCAACAAGGCAAGGAAGCCCACTTTTCCCACTTCTGTCAACATACTACTGGAAAGTTCTAGCTAGAGCAATTAGGCAAGAAAAAGAAATACATGACTTCCCAGTTGGAAAGGGA
Organism: Plecturocebus donacophilus; assembly: GCA_004027715.1. Classification (NCBI taxonomy): domain Eukaryota; kingdom Metazoa; phylum Chordata; class Mammalia; order Primates; family Pitheciidae; genus Plecturocebus; species Plecturocebus donacophilus. The sequence continues at coordinate 21,872 of PVKP010009879.1, read as the reverse complement.
GAAGTAAAATTGTCATGGTTCACAGGTGCTATTATATGTTTAAAAAAAAAAAAAACTCTAAAGACTCCATAAAAAATTATTAGAATAAAAACATTTAGTAAAGAAGCAGGATGCAAGTCAACATGTAAAAATCAATTGAGGACAGGCACAGTGGCTCACGCCTGTAATCCCAACACTTTGGGAGGCCAAGGCAGGCAGATAGCCTGAGGTCAGGAGTTCAAGACCAGCCTGGCCAACATGGTGAAACCCCATCTCTACTAAAAATACAAAAATTAGCCGGGCATTGTGGCAGGCACCTGAATCCCAGCTGCTTGGGAGGCAGAGGAGGAGAATTGCTTGAACCAGGGAGGTGGAGGTTGCAGTGAGCCGAGATTGCAAGATTGCTGCTTTGACTCTGCTGTGCATTACAATAACTACATCCACTTTGCCTTTGTTACTTGAGTGCTGACCCTTGGCCCCTGTCACCCTGAGATCCAATTATTCCCACTTTATTTACCTTTTCCAATTGAATGGTTGTAGTTCCCTCTGTAAGGTCTGTCCTACAGAGAAGAGTAATCATGGAGCTCTTCCAGGATGCTGAGATTCCCCTTACGAATTTATTTCTCAAAGTATGAGTATGTCTTCTGGCCCCTCCCAGTGTCATAAATAGGTCTTATATGACAAATCCACTCTAACATTTTAATCTCCCTAACCCTTTGAATCCACTCCTCTATATTAAATTAAGAGAGATGGTCATCTCCAACTCACTCTTGATGGGTCATTTTTTGACCCATGTTTCAGCCAACCAACCAAACTGTTAGAGCCCTTTCTAATTCTCTGAGAGTTAGAAATAATGTAATATTCCTGTAATATTAAATACAGAATCTCTACTTAGTGATCCCACATCTATACACTCGGCCTGATTCAACTTTATGTTTCTTCTACTATTATCCCAGACTCTTAATATTAATTCCCATACATGTTCCCCAGATTTCTCCTTACATAAATCAGAAAACTCAAGTAGTTATTTTGGAGCATAGTGCACCTTCTCATGGATCATACTTTATAACTCAAAGTAGGCCCTTTAGGGATGACAGGGGTAAATTATTTCCTAAGGAGAACCAGCATTGTCTTACATAGCAACTGCCTCAGATGAAGCCTATTTACTCAGGGTTAATTACTTCAGACTGAGGTGGAAATACTGAAACCACCATGGGTAGGTAGGCTGCTACCACCAGAGGTGGGGAGACCTATGCCATTCAGGGTGGGGAGAAGGCCACTTTCCCTGGGATTGGGGAGGTTACTTTTGCTGGGGATGGAGAAATCTCTTCCACTGGCAAAGATGCATCAGAATTTAGGGTCTCCATGTCTGAGCTTCATCAGAGCCTTCCTACATATCCCCATCCCAACCTACAGGATCCCATTCTTTCTCAACCAATGCCATCACTTTAACAGCAGATACCATGTGAAGCTGGGAGTTCAACTTGTTTTGTAATTCAATCAATCGCACAATGAGGTTCTGAGTTTGATTTTCAGCAGTTTCAGCCCTTTGTCTACAGGAGATAATGATTTTTCAGGGCACAACTACAAGTTTTTAAGTCATTTATACAGTGCACGAGTTGGGAATTCAAATCCCCAAACTCCTCGTTTTCTTTTACCACTTGGTCCCACATTAGAAGCCAATGTCATGAGATTCCTTATTTTCCATTTTCCAAAAATGTTCAAGTGTCATATACAGAGTCACTTAGCTCCTTGTTTCTTATAAGTATTAATTAGGAGTATCCAATGCAGATATTTTATATATCTCTAGAAACAGTTCACTCCATGGACTATCAGTACTTTCTGTTCCTCTAGAACCACTCTCAGTACCAAAATACTTTATTGATCAGAGTTCTCCATGGAAAGAGAACCATTGGAGACCCACCCACACACACACACAGAATTGGCTCACGTGATTATGGAGGCTAAGAAGTCCCATGATCTGCCTTTTACATCTGGAGAACCAGAAAAGCCAGTAGTGTTTAGTAGTCCCCACTTACCTGTGGGTTTTCTAAGACTTCCAGTGGCTGCCTGAAACTGCAGAGTACCAAACCCTATATACACTATTTTTTCATACACACACACACACACACACACACACACACATATACATATATACAGTGAAGTTTAATTTATAAATTAGGCACAGTAAAAGATTAATAACAATAACATAAAATAGAACAGTGATAACAATATACTGTAATAAAAGTCATGTGCTGTTTCTTGCTCTCTCTCTCTAATGTTCTCAAATTATCTTAGTGTACTATACAGTCACCTATCTTTGTGTGATGATGTGAGATTATAAAATTTCTGATGAAATTTCCAGAAATAAACAAATCATAAGTTTTTAAATAAATCATATTCAGAACACGCTGTTCTGAATATCATGAATGACATGGATGCTGTGACATAAATAAAACTGCCAGAAATAAGCAATTTGTAGGTTTTAAATTACATGCTGTTCTCAGTATTATGATAAAATCTCACACTGTTCTGCTCTGTCTCACCCAATTGCAATTAGTCACTTAGCCATATAGGTTATCAGATCAACTGGCCCCATATCACAATACTTGTATTTATTTAAGTAATCCTTATTTTACTTAATAATGGCTTCAAAGCACAAGAATGATGGTGTAATATTTTTGGACCTCAGTTGACTGCAGGTAACTGAAACTTCAGAAAGCAAAACCATATATAAGGGGGGGACTACTAAAATCTAGTCCACATGTAAAGGTCTGAGAACAAGAAAAGCTGATGTCCAAGAATAGAAAAAGATGTATGTTTCAGCTGAAACAGAGAGAATGAATTCACCCTTTCAATGTTTGGTTCTATTCATGCCCTCAATGGACTGGATGATGCCTGCCCACACTGGTGAGGGCAATCATTTTTACTCAGTCTACTAATTTAATTGCTAATATTATCCAGTAACACCCTCACAGACACACCCAGAAGTAATGTTTTACCAGCTATCTAGGCATCCCTTAGCTCAGTCAAATGAATACATAACATTAATTATCACATAAAGATTCTACCCAGTGTTTGGAAAAGCATGGACCTACTGATACCTTGGTTTTAAACTGCTAGCCTCCAGAAGTGTCAGACAAGAAATTCTTGTTGTTTTAAGCTACCTAGTTTGTGGCACTTTGTTACAATAACCCTGGGAAACAAATATGCTTTCCTTGTTATCCATATGAAAAGATATTCTAGAGTCACTTTGTCTTATTTTGGGCAATAATTGGTAATTTCATTTGGTTTAAACATTTTTTTTTTTAATCCCAGTCCTGGAGTCAGTAGTATCTCTGAAGAGACATTATTCCTTGGAAAATACTATTTCAAGATAATAATCTGGGAGCAAGAGGTGCTCCCAAATACTACAGCACTGGACTTGCCATTGTCTTGTTGTTGTTTTAGCTTTTATGGGGACAAACATATTTTAGAAGATGAAAAATTGAGTTTGAGTTTTTGTTGTTGATGTTTTTAAGAAAAAGACATTTCCTGCTCTTGACCTGGAATCAGAATCAGAGATTTCTTCACAGAGTACTGGTCTTGAAATTCTATAATTTAGGTACCAGGTATACTCATTACTACTGGGTTGGTCATTGTTTCTAGGCCTCTTCAGAGCCAGCAGGGAATTTTGGCAAAATTCATCATACTTCTTTTTTTCTTTTCTATTCTTTTTTTTTTTTTTTTTAAGACAGGGTCTTGTTCTGTCGCCCAGGCTGAAGTGCAAAGGTACGATCTCGGCTCACTGCAAACTCCACCTCCCAGGCTCAAGCGATTCTCTTGCCTCAACCTCCCGAGTAGCTGGGATTACTGGGGTCCACCACTACACTCAGCCATTTTTTGTATTTTTAGCAGAGACAGGGTTTCATCATGTTGACCAGGCTGGTCTCAAACTCCTTACCTCAGGTGATCTGCCCACCTCAACCTTCCAAAGTGCTGAGATTATGAACTACAGAATTTTTACTTATCTTCCTGTACCTTACATCTGCATCTTCTTTCTCCCATATGAGAAGAGATTAGCATTATGAATCAGTAGACTGAGTAAATAAGATTACCCTCAACAATGCAAGTAGGCCTTATCCAATCTATTGAGGGCCTGGTTCTCAAGAACAATTGGGATTAGATAATTAGAACATAATACTATTACTCATATTCTTTAGCCCACATTTCACATAAAATTACCAGAATACATTTGCAAACATTATCACCAACAGTGGAAATACTAAAAATGCTTAAACTTTTTTGGACATTATTTTTCGTCTTTAAAAATATCCCACTTTGGTTATCTAGTCAAATTATTGTGTTTGAAGTCACTTGAAAAAGTTATTTGCATGTTACATAATATCTGCTTAGGTTACGTTACTTAATTTTTGGTTTGGGGAATTTCTTTTCAAAATTTATTTTTTAAAAAACTAAGTCAAATATGTGTTTTCAGTCAAATCTAAAAATCAAAGTAAAGCTGGGTGAGGTGAATGAATATATAACACTAACTATCACATAGTTCATCCCAGTCTGTAATCCCAGCAATTCCAGAGGCCGAGGCAAGTGGATCACCTGAGGTTGGGAGTTCCAGACCAGCCTGACCAACGTGGAGAAACCCCATCTCTACTAAAAATTCAAAATTAGCCAGGCATGGTGGCACATGCCTGTAATCCCAGCTACTTGGGAGGCTAAGACAAGAGAATCACTTGAACTCAGGAGGTGGAGGTTGCAGGGGTGAGCTGAGATTGCTCACCATTGTACTCCAGCCTGGGCAACAAGAGCGAAACTCTGTCTCAAAAAAAAAAAAAAAAGTATACATATGGTTTGTATTTCCTTTTTTATTTTTATTTTTTAGAGAGAGTTATGCTCTGTCACCCAGGCTGGAGTGCAGTGGTGTGATCTTGGCTCATTGCAACTTCCACTTCCTGGGTTCAAGTGATTCTCCTGCCTCTCCTTTGTATTTTTCCCCCCAGGGGGCAGGATGAAACTTTTATTACTGATCAAATTGATCAGCTGAATGACAGAATTAGACCAATTACCAATCACAGGCAATACCTGTGACAAGAAATTATACTTGCAGGCCAGCCCACAATGAATGGGGGACTGCAACTGAGCAAACCCAGTTACCTATCACTGTCTCACCAATTAGATAAGCCCACTTCATCTTCCCTGGGCAGAATGTATAATGTGGCAGAGAGGCTAGGAATGGGTAGAGGGAAAGCCCCACTCATGGAAATCAGGACTTGAGAGGCAAACATTTCTCAGTAATCTCATATAAGTGGCAATCCTTCCTCATCACATATATCCAAACAATGTAATCCTAATTGGCATCACAGGGGCCTTTGAGCAACAAAGAGAATTCTGATATAGTTGAATCCAAAAAGTGTTTGTCTCCCTGGTTTTAGTGTTCTCTAATATCCACTCAATCCCATCCCATCTACCGGTGGTTTATGTCCATTAGCATGTTTTCAAAAATCTCTTGGATTTCCTAATCAAAATGTTCATTAGAGGTGTTCTATAGAAGTCACTTATCCTTTGTATTTTTAGCAGTAACAGGGTTTCACCATGTTGGCCAGGCTGGTCTCAAACTCCTTACCTCAGGTGATCCGCCCGCCTCAACCTCCCAAAATGCTAGGATTACGAACTACAGAATTTTTACTTATCCTCCTGTACCTAACATCTCCATTTTCTTTCTCCCATATAAGAAGAGATTAGCATTATGAATCAGTAGACTGAGTAAATAAGATTACCCTCAACAATGCAGGTAGGCCTTATCCAATTTATTGAGGGCTTTAGCCTCCTGAGTAGCTGGGATTACAGATGCCCACCACCATACTCGATTAATTTTTGTATTTTTAGTAGAGACAGGGTTTTGCCATATTGGTCAGGCTGTTCTCAAACTCCTGACCTCAGGTGATCTACCCACCTCAACCTCCCAAAGTGCTGGGATTATAGGTGTGAGCAATTGTGCCTGGCCATATTTCGTTTTTTTTTTTTTTAAACTAAGCAAGTCTATTACACACATTTTTGTATTTCCTCTTTTTCTTTTTCCTTTTATTATTATTTTTTAAGATGGGGTTTCACCATGATGGCCAGGCTGGTCTTGAACTCCTGACCTCAGGTGATCCACCCACCTCGGCTTCCCAAAGTGCTAGGATTACAGGCGTGAGCCACCGCACCCCGCCTCCTCTTTTCTTAAATGGAGGCAAAGAATACTTTTCTATACCTTGCTTTTTTTTCATTCAGCATTATATTCCAAAGATCATTCTATAGTGGGTACACACACATACACACACACACACTCCTTATTTCTTCTTCCAGCTGCATAGTACTCCCCTGTGTGCATGTACTATAGTATATTCAACCAACCTCCTTATATGGACATGTGGGACATGGACATATTACAGAATCTCCTTATATAAAATATTTACTTTTTTGGGGGTGGGATGGGTGTTAATGCAGTCCCACAATGAATAGTCTGTGGCATACATCTGTTTTCTTTGTTTGTTTGTTGTTGTTGTTGTTTTTTGCTACTATATCTGTGGGACAGAGTCCTAGATTTGGCATTGCTAGTTCAGTGGGCAAATCCATACGTAACTTTTACTACATATAGTTGGGCACATGTGTAACTAAGTAATCTGATATATGTAATCAATAAATCAGCTTTCAGCATAAGGAATCATCTCATTATATTAACATACAAAAATTATCCTGTGCACTTAGAACCAGCTCAAGTCAGGCTGCTCAGAGCTGAGGCAGAAAACATGAGAAGCAAGGTGTAGTGAAAGGAAAGCAACTTTATTCAAACATTAGCAGTTGGTGGATGGACGGGCTCATGCCTTTAACAGATCACTCCAACTTTTTGGGCTGAGTGAAGGGGTTTAAGAAGCAAAAAGGTGTGGGAAATATGCAAGAGTAGTGCAGGAAGCTGTAGGTCTGTGTCTGTTCTGATGGCCATTTTCAGTAATTGCCTGTTTTGGAGGCCCAGTTTGAGTCATCCTGACTTAAGCTGGTAGTACTGGGCTAACGGTTCCTAATTCCCTTTGAGCAGGAGGATTCAGCAGCTGGGTCTCTCTGTCTGGTTTGTTTCAAAATTGGCCACTGGAATTTGTAAGCAAGCATATCATTAGCTAAGTGAGCCCTGTTCTCAGAAGAGGCTGGTGGGAAAGAGAGAAACAGTTTCAAAGTATGTTTCAAGGCTGAAAGCAAGAAAGGAAAAAAAAAAAGTTTTAAAATGCATTGTGAGGCAGGGATACTGTTACATATTCACCACTTGAGGTATCAAAATTTGGGTAAACTTCTTGTTGATAAAGAAGCTATCCATTGACCACTGGCATCATTAATTTTTTTTTTTTTTTTGAGATAGGGTCTCGCCCTGTCGCCCCGGCTGGAGTGCAGTGGTGCAGTCTTGGCTCACTATAGCCTCTCCCTCCTGGGTTTAAGTGATTCTCCTGCCTCGACCTCTTGAGTAGCTGGGATTACAGGCATGCACTAGCATGCCCAATGGGGTTTCACCATGTTGGCCAGGTTAGTCTTGAACTTTTGACCCACACCTGAGCCTCCAAAGTGCTGGGATTACAGACATAAGCCACCGTGCCTGGATATTATTGTTTTTTTGAGACAGAGCCTGTCTCCAGCTCTGGTGTCCAGGCTGGAGTGCAGTGGCATGATCTTGGTTCACTGCGACCTCTGCCTCTCATGTCTCAGCCTCCCAAGTAACTGGGATTACAGGCACATGCCACCATATCCGACTAATTTTTGGCATTTTTAGTAGACGCAGGGTTTCGCCATGTTGGCCAGGCTGGTCTGGAACTTCTGGCCTCAAGTGATCTGCCTGCCTCAGCCTCCCAAAGTGCTGGGATTACAGGCATGAACCACAGCACCCAGCCATCATCATAAAAATCCACTGGTAGTGTTCTACAAAGTGAGTTAAGAACATCTTTCTGCAACTTTGATAATACTGGTGTAGTTATTACAGTTACCATTAATAAAACACCCACCAAATACTTGTCAAAGCACTTCCTGGTGGTGGTAATTATTTCACCTTATTGATACAGAGAGAATCATGGCACAACATCACATAGAAATTTAGTGGTAAGAGTCAAACCCGATTCCACCAAAACTCCAGACCAAGTTAATTTATTTTTGCTGAAAAGTACAACTGGTTTACACTTTGTTCTACAGAAAATAATTTAGAGCTCGTTGGTGTTTTAAGACATGAAGTAGCAATTTCAAATTAAGTTACAACAGAAGAAGATAATTTTAAAAGATTTAAAAAAAAATCTCTTCCTCACGTGTACAGAACTAGTTCGGATGGTAATTTCTTCTTATAGTCACCACCAAAAATTTGTGCACGTGAAAATTGGCAGTTTCTTTGTAAATGCCAAAAACATAGATGAAATCTGAATGCAGTATAATTGTTTTTGGTAGGACTGAAATATCTATGCTCTCAATAGCTTAAATGAATGCTTACGACTATACACTACATTTTAAAATGGGGCTTTCATTTAGATGGGTAAACCTGCTGGGTATGGTGGCTTATACCTGTAACCCCAGCACTTTGGGAGGCTGAGGCAGGTGGATCACCTGAGGTCAGGAGTTCAAGACCAGCCTGGCCAACATGGCGAACCCCCGTCTCTACCAAAACTACAAAAATTGGCTGAGCTTAGTGGCGTGCGTCTGTAATCCCAGCTACTTGGAAGGCTGAGGCAGGAGAATCACTTGAACATATGAGGCGGAGGCTGCAGTAGGCCGAGACTGTGCCACTGCACTCCAGCCTTGGTGGCAGAGTGAGACTCCATTTCAAGAAAAAAAAAATGATTAGTAAGCCTGAGGCATCTTTCTTCTTCAATTTTGTATCCTTCCAAAATGCCCACTACTACTGAGCATATGAGGACATAAATGTGCCTCAAAACTAGTTTTTTTCTCTTTCTTCACTATTTAAGAAAATGAAGTTTGATAGGAAGTCATGAGATTTTAGTTTAAGCCAATTTCCACAATCTTTTTAGACTTTTCTTTCTTGGCATTGTTGCTAGAATAGTCATTTGGACATCAAAACATTTAAATTTTTGGACATATAAGGTTTGGTGCCATTTTGTTGATGGTATTGCAAAACTTATACATTGATTTTTTTTTCCCTTCTCTTGTTTTACAGTTTTCTAGTGTTTAGGCTGCATACTAAAAGACAGATGCAACATTTTATCTCCCAATATAAATCATTTTGAAGTTAAAAAACACACAACACAAACATTCATCACAAAAAGAGTACTATTATGTATCTCTCTAAGTACACGGCTGTTACTGAGTATAATATCACAAATAGCAAATCCTATACAGTAGAAATTGCTGTTAAAGTTAGAAACATCATTCAAGCTGTAGGAGACCAAGAATAAAACGTTCAGATAGAAATAATTTAAAGATGATGCTAAATGTAGTCTTACTTGGGAGAAGTTTTCTCTCACAAATTTTCAGTTTTGTGAATTAAAGGGCTGCAGCTTCCAAGTATTCAGTCCGACAATTTTGGTGCAAGATCAGAAAACATTTCTCTCTGAAACTAAACTGGATGGCACACATACGTTACAATGAAGGCACATAACACCTATTGAGGGCCTAGAAAACCAATATATTGTAATGGAATCCACGATGGCTGGATGCCAGACATACCATCTAATGCAAGTGCCTGGGTAAATATTAACCAAGTGCTTAGGTCTTTTTGTAATCTAGGTGTAAAGAGAGCAGCTAACTCAGAGCCTCCAGGGAGTCTGATGGTCTTAAAGAGGCCAGGATTGGGTTTTCTGCCACTTTAATCCAATAACTACATTCCACTATTTCACAGATTAATTCTGTGAAGAGCAAACCTCATAGCTTCTCTTCCATGTCCAGTCTGCAGTGGTTTTAACCTTAATTGATGGCAAAACTACTCAACCATTTAGTCAAGAATACGAACTGGTAGGGGAGAAAACTAGGTGGAAGGTGAGGGATTCCATGTGCAAAGCGTTTGGGAGTATGTATATGGGGAGGTAACAAGAAGTCCTCTCAATATGCAGTACAATTGACCAGGAATGGTATTGTTTAGTGTAACTTTACAATTTGGCCTCTCATCTGAATATTAAATAAATCACAAATGTTGATAGAGTCATAATTTTACATTGCTAAGAACACTGATTTCCTGTTTCCTGTGATTTTTTTTCTTTAAGTGTCCCAGACCATGCAGCTGCGCAGGTAACGGGAAGCAACTAACTGTTAACAGGGGAATGGACTTGGCGTGAAAATGAATCTCAAGGTTCGTAGATAATCTCCACACCCATTCACAATCTCCCATTTTCTGAGTATTAAAGGCCCCTGCTTTCTCTAATCTCTTTCTTCAGGTCTTGGCAGGCTGCATTTTTTTTTTCCTCTTTGGTAAGACGCCTTTGATATTCTTCAATTCTGGTTTCACCAGCAAAGAACTTTTAACATTTTGTTTTGCTCTGTCTTTGGAAGACAAACTCCACCACTCATCCAGACGACATTTCACGTCCCTCAAAATTCCAGGGACTCTGTTCTGCTTGTAATGTCGATATAAAGGCAGGATTTGTTTGGGCAGAGGAGGTCAAAAGCTTACTGGATTGCACTTCAAGACATGGGCACAGCCGGCTTGCTCTCTTATAGCTAGAAGGCAAGCGATTTGGGTCAAGGGCATGCGTTTCAATGGGATCAGTCGCTACACGTTGGCCATGTGGAGTAGTGGTATTTTGGCAGTATTTTTTAAAACCAGGGAAAGTTACTGTGCTGTTATAATCCAAAGGCTGGTAGGGTTTTCTGCCTCCCTCCCCGCCCTGCATTTCCACCACCGTGACAAATTATTTAAAGTACGTGGGCCAGTCGGGAACTAATCTCTGGGTAAGTAAGCCTGGTCTTCGTAGCGAACCCAGTGTGGAAACAAACCAAATCAGAGGTTACTAACTCTGGAATGTGAAAGTGGGCCCCAATCGGCTTTTACTCCCATTGGGAAATCCTACACAATTCTGCGCGCGGAAGACCCACTCTCGGCGAGGCGCGAACGCTCCGAGGCTCACAGTAAAACCCTCGCTGACAAATCAAGAGATGACTGCGCATTTAAAATCGTCCCGAATTGGAACCCGCCAGAGGCCGGAAGCCGCACCACGTGACCAGTCCTCCGCGGCCATTCCAAGGGAGGCAGTCGCCACTGCTTCTGTCTCATTTCCTAGCTCCTCCAGCTCGGGACTGGGCGGAAACGTGCGACAGGAGGCGGTCCCACCTAGCTTTGGACTGGAGTGTCACTAGAACTCGCGCCTTTTCCAGTAATGCTTTGCAAGTACTTCACCGCAAAGAACTGCGGCAGACTTCCGCCTGGGTGCCAACCACGTGATCACGCGAGAGTTGGAGAGGCGTAGGTCCGACTTCACTACTTCACTCCTCCGGGCTCCGCCAGTCCAGCACCCTCCACCGCGCGTGACGACGCGGCTCACGGCGGCCTCCGCCCCGGCGCGCCTGCGCACGCGGCTCTCGCGGTGTCTCGCGCTCAGCCCCGCCCACCTCTGCCCCCGCCCTTTCCGCCCCTCCCTCCCCCATCACCCTGTCTCTCGGCGGCGGCGGCGGCGGTGGCGGCTCGCGCAGCTTGTTGGCTCGCTATATAAAGGAGAGAAGCGGGCGGACCGGACGGCTGGAGCTGCAGCCGGTGGCGGCAGCGGCGGCGCTGGGAGCGGTGACCGGTGGTGGTTTCCCTCCTTGGCGCGGGGTGGGGAGCGGGCAACGCCCCCGGACCCCTGAAGGGTCGTGGGTTTTTTTTTAAAAGGCGATTCTCGAGGTTTTTAGCTGCGGGAGGAGTGCCCCCCTCCTTCTCCTCTCTCCCCTACTCCTTAAGGATTGATTTTGTTTAAAATTTTTTCCCCAATCTTGCGGTGACTTGGGTCACCCTCGGGTGTTTTAGTATTTTTTTTTGGTTTTGTTTTTATCTTGTTTTCTTGGGGTTGCCCCCTCTTGTTTGTGTTGTGTGTGGAAATGGCGAACTCGGCAAATACAAACACCGTGGTAAGGACGTGGTTCGGTGGCCGGCGGGGGCTTCGTTCAGGCGGCAGCAACGGCCGGACTGGGCGGGGGCGGGGACGGCGGCGACTCCCGGCCTCGACTCTTCAGCCGCCCGCGGCCGCCGCCGCTTCCCGCCTCGGGCAGATCGGGCCGGGGCGCCGGGCGGCGGGTGCGGGGGGGCGCCGAGGGCTCTCGGCGCGGGGAGGGCGGGGGCGCCGGCGGGGCCTGGGACCGCCGCGGGCCGGGCCGGGCCGGGCCGCGGAGGCGGTTGGGCCCGGGCGGGCGCGTAGTCCCGGCCCCAGACCCCGGCCGCCGGGAGGGAGGGCGGGAGGGGAGCCGCCGCTTCCCCCCAGGGGCACGTCCGCGCTGGCTAGACGATGGCTCCCCGAGCGGCTTCAGAACAAAAACCGTGTTTGGGAATCGGGCGAACCCCCGAGACCCACCGTGAGCCACTTTAATGCCGTGGAGGATTAATGGCTACTTTGGGGGTTACTTAGGTTTTTTTTTCTGGCAGTTGTGCTTTGGGAACCTTCACTGGGGCCATTTTATGTTTAAAAAAAGGACGAAGGTTGTTTGAAAAGCACTTATCTCAGTTCCTTCCGAATGGGTAAAATGGCGAAGGGGAAGCAAACCCCCCCATCATATCTTCGACTAGCAAAAGCACCAAAACAAAACAAAAAAAGCCTACAGTGGTCCAAGAGTCCCCGCTTTCGCCTTGAGATTTGCCTACTTCTTCCCGTTGGTCCCTTTTTGGTTACTTGCGATCACGTAGGTTTGCAAAAAGCAGTCACATAAATAACCTTTTCAGTCACCAACGCAATGTGATCACTAGTCCCCCCAACTCTTATTTTTAGGATGACAATAAAACACGTTTTTGCCCGGTCCCAAATGCCGCAGATTAGCCCGCGGCCGCCCGACACCGTACCGTTGGCGACTCGGGTCGATCCATCATGGCTGCGGCCGCTTACCCTGCTTTTCAGTCCCTGAGCCTTGTGGTCCTCCTCCCTTTGGCTGCCCTGTTTATATAGAGCCATTGCCGCTCTCTAATATAGACTCTGCCAGGATGGGTAGGTGCTTTTCAGGCCTACGTCACCGCCTCTCCATTTAAACACCAGATCCGGCTTTAAATAGTGAGAGCTGCTGAGAGCGGGGCTAGGAGGTGCGTGCTCCCGAGGCGAGAGCCAGGCGCGTGCAGGGTTCAGTTTATTTCTAGGTCCTTTTTTCACCCTGTAATTTCGCGCCTGTTGGGGGCTGCTTTCAGAGCCCCAAGGTTTTGTTTTGTTCCTAGCAGTAGCTAGGATTTACCTTCTTTCTTTGTTAGGGGGAATATATCCGAATCGCTGTTTTTATTTACAGTTTTCAAAATGTATTATTGAAAACAAAGAATTTTAGATCAGATAGTCTAGTCATCTTTCCTGTGTGCATTATTTTCGGGAATTTAAAAAACTGCTTTCTAAAAAGTGTTAGCTGCGGAGGACTTGGTTTTGGTTGTATTTTGTTAAGTATTCAGGAAACAGGTTAGAAATACAGCTCCTAATATTTCATTATGTTTTTCTATAGCAAATGTAAAAGACACGAGGCCTTTCAGAGAAATAGATAAGTGCCTGAAGCTTCGGTATAGGACCATTTATGTGTAGGGGAATCGTAATTAGAGGGAAGAGACTTAGTGCAAACTGGATTTTAAAAAATTTTTAAGTAGAACTTTATTGCCTTGGATATTAACATGGTATCTAGCATAAAAATTATTCCAATTTATTTTTCAGCATTGCATCAGGGAATTAACATTTTTGAAGGAAGCCTCCTAACAAATCACTTAATAATGCTACTAGTGGCCCTCTGATTAACCAGTTTTTAAGTTTGAAATGTCTGTTTTTTTAAAAAAACAGGACAAACCTAAACTGTTTCGTGAAAAACAAACTTTGACTCAATAGAGAAGAATTTTAGGTAATAGTTTAGAAATTGCTTATTTCAAATACTGCATATGTGCCCACATAGTTTTCAAAAATTAGAGTCTTGAGTGCTTTACAAATTGTGTACAATTCTAAATTATTCATTAGGCATATACTTTGTGAAGAATACATGTTTTCCTTTCGACTGTAGTGCTTATGAAGCTGTTAAGTGATCAAGTTGTGAGTTCATTAAGGTACAAAAATAAAATCTTAGAGAATGATTCATTAAGTAGAGAGTACCAGAAGAAAGCAGATTTATACCTATAAATGTCTGGATCTCCAAGCAAAAGGTTTTTAGAGGTAACTGACTTCAGGAACACCGCAACACCGTCTAGTTTATTGGAAAGCATTATGTATTGTCAATTTGAGATTTATGCTCCCAATTTAAAATACATTGCCCTTCTAATGCCTTGAGGAGTCATTATTGATTAAAAAACAAAAACAAAAAAACACTTTATAGAGATACTTTTGTAATTCAGCAGTTAAATCAGTTTAGTTAAGATGATGTCCATAGTCGCATATACTTTCCTTCTATGTAGAATCAAAATGAATATTAAAGCAGGGACTATAGAAATGTTCATTTTGCAGATGAATAATTTAAGCTTCAAGAGGCAGATTGGGCAAAATAAAGAGGTTAGTGAGTGAAACAGTAAAGCAAGAACCCAGATACTTGAACTGGTTTTCTTGTAATGAGAAGGAGTGAATAATTTTTAATAGTTGAGGTAAATTGTACTGACAAACACATTGTTTGTGTTTTGTTTGTTTTGTTTTGGGAGACAGGGTCTGGTCCTGTCACCCAGACGGGAGTGCAGTGGCACAGTCTCGGCTCACTGCACCCTCTCTTTCCTGGGCTCAGGCCACCCACCTCAACCTCCCAAATAGCTGGGACTATACAGGCACGTGCCACCACTCCTGGCTAATTTTTTTGTAGATACAGGGTTTCGCCATGTTGTCCAGGCTGGTCTCAAACTCCTGAGCTCAAGCAATCCTCCCAAAATGCTGGATTGCTGGTGTTAGCCATTGCACCTTCCCTCATTATTTCTAGTTTTGACAAGGCAAGGACACATTCTCTTAGCAGTTCCCCTGTGATCACAGTGTTGCTCATAGAGATGGTAGTCAAACATATTTCTGTTTGAAGTTTGCTTATGAGAACAAATTAACTTTTACCTTAAGCAAGGTATGAAACACGAGTAATGACAGAACATCTAAAAAACTTGTTAACCGTAACTCTGTAATAATGGGTAGGATTTATAACCAGGCAACTCTGGTTTTGTCAAGGCAATTCTAGTTTTGTCATCTGACATGACTTCCTTTTTTCTAACAGGTTAAAAATAGGACGAGGGGAACAACAAAAAAAAAAAGGATGTGGATTGGGCTAATTGTTCTATCTCCCACCTTGTAGTTTTTAAAAAAATATTTTATACTCTTTGAAGGTTCTTTCACATCTCTTCTCATTTTGCTCATTTTACCATTCAACCGTCTAGAGGCCAGCTCCTTTACTTCCCCACTTCGCCTTCAAGTAATACCAACAATGCTAATTTTACTACTACTAATAATAAACATTTAGAGGATTCATTTTCATTATAATGTTCCGTTGCATTACCTGGGCAGTAGTAGAGGAGAAATCCTGGGAGGGAAATCAGTGTACTTTGTTCCTTGGGACGTTCAGACCTCTTATTGTGAGTATGTGAATAGTTTAATGATATAGCTTGAAAGGACAGATTGGGTCACACAACAGAAGTTAGGTGATTTTTAAACCTGAATGTTCATTAGGTTACAGATTATTACCAAGTAGTTAACTGCCATACATAACATTCTCCAAAGTCTAAGATTTAGTTGTGAGGTAGTGAGATACAACAGAGTTAAAACCAAGCATAGAATAGTAGAAGGTAGACATAAGCAACCCATACAGCTATTTTTGAACATTACATTAGGTATTTTGACTACAACATGGGAAGTTATAATTGGAAATTTTATGGACCTTGTAGTCATAGGGACCTTCTGTGTATGAATTGCATTAATCTTAAAATGTTTATTAAAGTATGCAGTTATCAAATCCAGTTTATGGCAAATGAGATCTATTAGGGTGTAGACTCTTGAAACTCATATATATGTCTTGAAAGTCATATATATGATAGTTGACAAAATGACTTGTTTTGAATTTGTGAAAATCTGTTATACATTATAACCTGTGAAAAACTGTCTTTTTCAAGTCTTTTATTTTTTCCTTTGAAGCCTAAATTATACAGATCTGTGATTGAAGATGTCATTAATGATGTGAGAGACATCTTTCTGGATGATGGAGTGGATGAACAAGTACTGATGGAACTAAAAACTGTGAGTTTGTCTTTTTTTAAATATTCCTACCTTTTTCCCACAACATTCTCTTTACCTAGAAATGAATCAGTAATTTTTCTATAGGATGAATGTTTAACTTTGTTGAAGGAGGCAGTATAGTTTAGTGATGTGTGCTGGTTTTAAATTCCAACTGTACCATGCATTCTTCCTCTGACCTTAGGAAAGCTACTTTTAAATTTCAGTTTCCTTATGTGTAAGATGGAAATTGGTAGTTATCTTACAGGTTTGTTTTGAGGATTAAATGAATAACTATATAAAATCTTAGCACAATGCCTGATAGTAGCATTAGCTGTTATGATTGGACAGTTAATATTCTACATTTTATGGTCTGATTACTTGACATGCCTGTAAGAATTTTCTTTTTTCTTTTCTTTTTTTTTTTGACACAGGGTCTGGCTCTGTTGCCCAGGCTGGAGTGTAGTGGTGCCATCTGGGCTTACTCCCATTCCCAGGCTCAAATCATCTCCCATCTCTGGGACTACAGGCACATACCACTATGCCTGGCTAATTTTTTGTATTTTTGGTGGAGATGGTTTTTAGCATGTTGCCAAAGGCTGTTTTCCAACTCCTGGCTGCAAGTGATCCTCCTGCCTCAGCCTCCCGAAGTGCTGGGATTATGGGTGTGAGCCACGGCACCTGGCCTTAATCTTGTAGTTTTTTTTTTTTTTTTTTTTTTTTGAGATGGGAGTCTCACTCTGTTGCCAGCCTGGAGTGCAGTAGCTCCATCTTGACTTACTGCAACTTCCGCCTCCTAGGTTCAAATGATTCTTGTGCCTCAGCCTCACGAGTAGCTGGGACCACAGGCATGCACCACCATACCCAGCTAGTTTTTGTATTTTTGGTAGAGACGGGGTTTCACAGTGTTAACCAGGACAGTCTTGATCTTATGACCTCGTGATCCACCCACTTTGGCCTCCCAAAGTGCTGGGATTACAGAAGTCTTAATATACCTGTATTCTAAAGTGTGTTTAAATTGTAGGGATTAAGTACTTGATAAAATAATTTTAGTTTCTTGGCCAGGCATGGAGTCTCTGGTCTGTAATCCCAGCACTTTGGGAGGCCAGGGGTGGATCACGAGGTCATGGTTCAAGACCAGCCTGGCCAAGATGGTGAAACCCTGTCTCTACTTAAAAAAAAAAAAAAAAGAATTTCAGGTTCTTGAAGTAGACCCTTTACATAGGCTAAATGTTTTAAATATATTTTACTTTAAGAGCTGGTTTTCTGTATCTTAGATTTAAGCAGAAATATTTATTTATTTTTTTTATTAGCAGTTGTGTTTTCCTTGTGTTGTAATGACTCATGAAATTGTGGAATGTTTTTGTCCTGTTGTTTAGAATAGTGTTTCTCAGAGTATACTTCATGGAGTCCTGGGCTCTCCCCAAGGGTTCTTTCAAGGGGTCCACAAGGTTCACTGAATGTGCAAGTCTGGAAAATCATAGTTTGCCTGTCATTCTTTCAAGTAAAAATTGTATTCTGTGAGAAAAGTGACCAATTCAATTCACAACTCAGGTGCACAGGTGCTTTTCCTTGAGATAATTGTAAATAGGCAGCAGAAATGCTTTATGCATACTTCTCATTCTGATAAACTTAATGTTAAAAAGATGTGGACTCATTATTGATATTAAGAAATTTGATTGGTATTCTGTAATGAAGTGTGTTTACATTAGAAAGATTTGAATTCACTGAACTCATATTTTCCAAATGTCCAATGCATAATGTTGGGAAACTCATTCAAAATGCAAGATAAATTAATGGACTTTCACAGTATGAAAAGTTCATAATCATATGGTTTCATATTCTGCATTGTAGCTGTCACTTAAACGAGAAATTATCACTTAAAAATACCTTTTATTTTCCCAACTACTTAACTGTAAGAAGGCAGATTTTCTTTGTATACCTCAACCAAAACAACAAAGTGAAAACAGAGGCAGATATGAGAATCTGGCTATTTTCCTTTAAGTCATCTGTCATTCTCACTCAATTTTATTTACTAAAATATGACTTTTTCAGAAAAATACTATTTATGTTAACGTATAATGGATCCATTATTTCTAAACAAATTAGTAAACATTAAAAAAACTTTGTTATAATTTCTATTACTGTAAGTATAGGTAAATATAATTCACTTACAGAAAAGCTCTTTGAGAGTCTCAGTGATTTTTGAAAGCAATAAAGGGTCCTGAGATGAGTTTTATAACTGCTGGTTTAGAAGTTGAGTGCTAAGCTTCTTTAACTCTATGTACAAATACGTAATCACAGTTAATAATTGTTAAGGAACATTTGTTGTGGTCTCATTTATCCATTCAACATAGGTGTGGAGGCTGCAACTTGGCAACCAGTTTATTTTATTTTATTTTTATTTTTTAGTAGAGATGGGGTTTCACCTGTTGGCCAGTATGGTCTCGATCTCTTGACCTTGTGATTCACCCGCCTCGGCCTCTCAAAGTGCTGGGATTACAGGCATGAGCCACCGCGCCCAACCCAGTTTATTTTGAATAAAGCAAATCTCACCTTGATTGTGGTGTTGAAGTAGGTCTTGGTGTATTTTTTAATAGGTATCTACAGGAGACTTCTCTAGAATTTTCAATAAGAATATTCCTGTGTGAGGTAGGAAAAATACATAGGTGTGAAACAGATGATCAAGTATTTATTTACCTTGAGAAAAATGTGTAAGGGTTACTAATAGTAAAGAGTAGGTATCTAAAAATACAAGTGTAAGAGTGCTCTGAGACATGAGTTGGCAGAAGAACAATATAAATTGTTCAAGTGGCATGAAGTAACTGAAGGATGTGAATAATAAGAAAACAAGCTTATTTTGATTTCTTAGGTAACTTGCAATCAGTTTTTTGAAATTGATGTTACAATTTTGTAATGGTTGTCCTTGTGGTTTGTGACCTTGTATAGAAGATGCAGCATTTTTAGGTGTAGAAAATCAGTTCTAAAGATGTTAAGTAATTTTCTCTAGGTCAAAGTCTAGTGGTCAGTCTAGATTATTATTTACTCTCGGTTTTCACAGTGAAAATCTAGAGAATTGATTTTTCCTACTATTAACGGTAGAATCAAGACATTCAAAGAGAATGAGCTATCTTTGAGACCTCCATTTTTTATTATATATGACTTTTTTAGTACGTGTTTTATAGGTAACACACTGATTTTTAGTTTAATGGTTTTTTAATGACAAAAAAATGTGACTTATTCAACTTTGAATCCCCAGCTTTACCACAATTTATACCATATGTGGTTGGCATTCAGTAAGTATTTGATTGAACTGTTTGATAACAAATATGGCAACTGAATCTTAACTGAACAAAATAGTGTAATATTCTTCTTGTTTTTAAATGGGCCATACTCTTCTATTTGGGTTGTATTGGAGTTAAAAATAAAATGGTTAGACTAAAATGAGTTTGTTTTAATTCTCTGGACTGAATTTCTTCAGGATCTCATTATAATTTCTAGAATATGCCCTAGATTTAATAGTTAGACAGCCAGCATTGTCCAATAGAACTTTCTGCAGTGATGAAAGTATTCTGTATCTGTGCTCTTCAGTATGATATCAACTAGCCACATATGCTTATTAAGCACTCAGAATGTTGTTGGTGGAACTGAGGAACTGGATTTTTTGTTAATCTAAACTTAAATTTCTGCATACGACTGCTTGCTGCCATATTGGACTGGTCAGGTTTAGCTGTTCTTGCTTAGTAAACCAAACTTTAATTTTGCATTTTATGGTTTAGAAAGACTGTCATTAGCTCTAGCCCCTCTCCCCACTTTTTGGGGCCATTTTGCAAACTTATCAAAAGCTTGTATAGACTGTAAAGGAGGCAGTGGTGAATTAGATTGAGAACAAAAATGAGTGATGAGAGTCCATGTAATTTGAGGGTTAATGAGGTAATGCCGAAAGGGAGATGATAAAAATATTTCAACCCCATCTTTGAGGTTATCTCTTGAACCACTGTAGGCCTACTTTAATGTGTGAACTATGAGAAGTAGAAAAAAACACCATAAAATACAGCCCTGGTTTTGAGTAAATCTGTATTGGAATGTAAATGTGTTTTGGATTGGTGAGTGACTATGGGTGGGAATGATACTGTAGAAATTCTCAACAGTTCTCTAGAATTCAACCTGATTTCTAGATTATCCAACCTACCTATGTCCAAACATCAAGTACTGTGGGAGATATAAAACATTTCTGCTCTTTATTTATTTATTTATTTTTTTTTTAGAAAAAGAAAAGGAGAAAGAAAGAAACAGCAAAAGAAAGAAAAAAGAATGAAAGAGAGAAAGAAAGAGGAAGAGAAAGAGGGAGAGAGAATGGGATTCCTGTTTTATTGCCTAGGCTAGAATGCAGTCTAAAAATGGGTATTAAAAACTTCTTTTATGCCAATAATTGTGCTTAACAATGGAGATAGGAAGGAATAGGGGATGAAAATAACAAATAAGCAGCCAACCAATATTTTACTTAAACCTGTGAAATGCTATGCAATTGCTGAGGAGTGATTTACTTCCAGTTATGTGGTCACTTTTAAAATAGGTATAATGTGATACTGAGAAAAATGTACGTTTTGTGGATTTGGGGAGGAGAGTTCTGTAAATATTTGTTAAGTCTAGTTGTTCCAGGTCTGAGTTCAAGTCCTTGATATCCTTGTAAATTTTCTATCTCATTGATCTGTCTAATATTGACAGTGTAATGTTAAAGTCTCCAACTATTATTGTGTGGGAGTCTAAGTCTCTTTGTAAGTTATTACGAACTTGCCCTATGTATCTGGGTGCTCCTGTAATGGGTGCGTATATATTTAGGATCGTTAGCTTTTCTTGTTGCATTGATCCTTTCACCACCATGTAATATCCCTCTTTGTTTCTTATGTTCTTTGTTGTTTTAAAGTCTGTTTTATCAGAGACGAAAATTGCAGCTTCTGGTAATGCTAGCTGGCTGTTGTGCCCATTACTTGATGTAGATTCTTCATTATGGTGATGCTCTTTACCTTTTGGTATGTTTTTGGAATGGCTGTTACTGGTTGTTCCCGTCCATGTGTAGTGCTTCCCTCAGAAGCTCCTGTAAAGCAGGCCTGGTGGTGATGTAATCTCTGAGTACTTGTTTGTTCACAAAAAATTTTATTTTTCCTTCATTTATGGAGCTTAGTTTGGCTGGGTATGAAATTCTAGGTTGAAAGTTCTTTTCTTTAAGGATGTTGAATGTTGGCCCCCACTCTCTTCTGGCATGTAGGGTTTCTCCTGAGAGATCTACTGTGAGTCTGATGGGCTTCCCTTTGTGAGTAACCCGACCCTTCTCTCTGGCTTCCCTTAGCATTTTCTCCTTCATTTCAACCCTGGTCAATCTGACGATTATGTGTCTTGGGGTTGCTCTTCTTGAGGAATATCTTTGTGGTGTTCTCTGTATTTCCTGGACTTGAATATTGGCCTGCCTTGCTAGGTTGGGGAAGTTTTCCTGGATAATATCCTGAAGAGTATTTTCCAGCTTGGATTCATTCTCTTCGTCACATTCAGGTACACCTATCAAACATAGATTAGGTC